>KN476143.1:0-63583 GCA_000787095.1 Periophthalmodon schlosseri
AGCATGTCTCAATCATCACACTTTCTGGGATTTTCTTAAACATATCAGACAGATGGCACAGGACAGGTTTGTGTTGTATTTATAGAAATTGTATTTTCAATATTTTCCTGTGATGGCTTAAAGCTACGATCTGTAACTTCATTTGATTTTGTTGTCAGTAGATGGAAGACGAGAAACCGGTTCTCCCTCCATCCTCCTCTCACCTGGCCTTTGTTCAGACTCACTGGTGCTCTCTGGTCTTCTTCTGTCGGGCCAAAGCTGGCGCACCATCAGACAGCAGTGACGTAGATAGCATCTAGTGGTGGTATGCGAGAATACAACAGGGGTGGGTCAGCCAGTCTAATTACAAATTGGGACTTTAAAGCATGCACTTGTCACAATTCCTTATAGATCCTTGCTGAAGATCAGAGGATGGGTCCACAGCACTGATCCATGTTTTCCCTGTTATTTTCCAGCATCAGTGAAGTGTGGGTCAACTTCAGCCATTTCAGAGATTTCAGCCTCATCAGAACATCTAGAATTGTACAAAAAAAAACATTCTTTTTCATTTTTCAAGTAAAATTTTGAGATTTTGAGTAAAAAGGGATGGATGACTTTTAATCTTGCGAGACAATTGTTAACACTGCATTTACTTAGCCACTGCACACTTGTCCAAACTCACCTTTCTGAAACATCTTGTTTCTTTCAAACTCCTGTGCCCACATGATGCATTATGGGTCATTTATATGAACTAATGGCCATCTGTTTGACCACTCTGAACCAAGACACTGTTGACCCAGAGACTGCAGGTTCAGCTACAAAAGCTCAAGCTGGATTCCTCATCGTAACATGACTGTGAGTAGGTAAAATCCAGGCAGGACTTCCAACGTTAAGGGGCTTATTTCTGTTGGTAATGGGGTGAGGAGACATGTTAGCGGGAGGAATGTACTGCCGAATGTGCTGCACAGATGGAGGTGTGGTTAATGCAGGGCTCCAGAGTGCGACCAGTCTGGGCCTAAATTTTCATCACATCCCTTCTCCTGTGTCTTCTCTCCTCATTATATACACGGATTAAAGGGCTCATATTACGCTGTTTTCTGATCTATTCCTCGGAGTTGTGTTTTGTTTCATTCACACGTTTAACACACAAACTCTGCATATTTAGGCTGAGAACACTCAGTTCCACCTTGTGATGTCATGTGGTAATCCAGGAAGTGCTCCACTGTGTTTTTTAATCTCCATACACCTTTATTAGAATCATTTGGGTCAAAAATAGCTGGTAACTTGAAAACTACCGCCTCATGACATCACCAGGTGGAACAGAGTATTTTCAGCTTTGGAGATGTAGACAGACTAATAATAAAGAGTTACTCAAACATGTGTGAATGAAACAAAACACAACTCCAGGTATGTTTTTCATGAGGTAACAATAGTCTCACATGCCTTAAAGCTCACAAGATAGATAGACAAGATAATAGACAACTGAATGAAAAAAACTGTTAATTCTCTTGCATTTGCCTCACCTTTGAGTCTCAGGGACTGCAGAGGGAAAGTAGCAGTAGCTAAATCTGGTGCAAATCGTCTTTTCTTTTATTAGATTAATTAATTTGTACATGGTCCCTGACAAATAAAGACGAAAAAAAAAAACAAAGAAAGGTGCGCTCTGGTGCACAGAGCTAAAAGCACAGCAGAGCTCATACGTTTGGGTTTTTTCATCCGTTTGTGAATGAGACACTGTATTTACCTTTAAAGAGAAGCATCAGACCTGCAGATCCTCCACAGTGTGTGTAGTTACTCAAATGAGGCTGAGGTGAAAAAGAAAATACATGTAAACAGCAAAAGACGTCAGAGATTAACTATTAAAACTGAAGATAAGAGGTCTCACTTTGCACTTACTACAGTGAACTGTAAAGATCCTTAAAAGCACAGACCTCTCACTCTGACTAGTTTGTGAAGCCAGTATTTATTTAATAGAAGCCTATAAGTTTAATTAATAAGCTAAGTCTTTCTGTTTAAACTTTGAAAATATGAATTCTTAATGTTATTTGATCAAATAAACAACTTTCAAAAGATAAAACGTGTCACTATTGAAATGTTATTTCCTTTATTTTGTTCTTTAATAAGTGTGTAGTATAGACTATGAATTGTATATCTGGGTAAAAGTAACTAAGCAAGTTATTTATTTAGCCCTTACTGTTGAAGCAATTTAAGGACAATACATTATGATGAGTTAAATAAGCAGTGGATTTTGGTGCACTCAAATCATGTTCTGATGCACCCAAATAAAAATCTTACAAAAATCGTTAATCTGGAGCCCTGTAACATGTGGACATAGAGCTTGAAATGACAGGTGCGGGTGTTGAACCTGGGACCTGCTTGTTGTGAGGTAGAAGGGTCAACCATTCAGTCACCAAGAATCGACAAAGTTAAAGTGCATTTGACAGATTAATATATTTTCTGAAGCGGCTGGGATGAATATCAGCTCCTCCTAATCTGAGGCCAGGACGCCTCCCTGAGGAGGTGTTACGGGCATGTCCCACCGGGAGGAGGCTCTGGGGAAGACCCAGGACTATGTCTCTTGGCTGGCCTGGGAACACCTTGGCATCCCACCAGAGGAGCTGAAGGAAGTGTCTGGGGTGGTGGAAGTCTGAGAGTTCTTGCTTATCCATCTTCTTCCGCTTATCTGTGACCCAGCCCCAGATAAATGGAAGAAGATGGATGGATATATTTTTCTAATTATTACTTTGTTTGGTGAGGTAGTGCCTGAGGTAAACATTCATCATAAGTTTTCATCAGTTTTGTGGCAGTTTGTGGAAAAAAGTTGAAGAAAAGTACAAAAATACAGGAAGTAGAGGTGAGTTCTTGAACAGAATCCTTCTGCCTATGTCCTCAACTGTTATCAACGCCATCCAAAATCCAGAGACAATTTACACACAAGGAAGACATATTTCTGACAGTTTAAACATTGATTTAATTTGATGTAATTTATTTTTATTTGTCAAATCTGTTGTGTAATTTAAACATGTTTTGGCCCTTGTTAACATTATTGTTGCTAAGGTAACATAGGTAACATATCTCTATGTATGTCAAATCTGCAGCCTGTGTCCAACCAGGAAGTAACATTATAAACGTAACCAAAACTACTAGAGAAGACAAGATTTTTTTTTTTGCAAAATATTAGTGAAATTAGAGAAATTACTATTCTAACCTGTCGTATGCACTTTAACACTATATGACCAAAGACACCAAGGCTAAATCGGGACTAAAAACTTGGACAGAACCAGTACTAGACAGATACTAAACAGGATCTAAACCAAGTGAAGCAAGGACTCAACCCAGACTAAACTGTACTCCCAAGGATCCTAGCACAAAATGTGGAAAATATTATTTTGGGCACTGCAGTGCTCCAGCAGCTGTCCATTGTGTTTATTGAAGGATGGGTCAAATGCAGAGGACAATTTCATTAAATACTAAACTAAATAGAATTTTTTTCTACTTTACTGTGTATATGGTGTTTTAATAGCATTATCTACTGTTTCTAGTCATTTTGACAATTTTAGGGCAAACTGGGTAAATTTGGAGCTTTCTGGTATAAAACTGAATCTGAGCTGCCTCCAGTAGCTACTGCAATTTCCAGTAGGTGGTGACATCACGTATGACTGCCCTGACAACAGCCAGTTGTTTTCGATTACAAACACCTGGCTGCACGGACAGAGATTGAAGTGTGGATACCTGTTAGACCAATCACGCTGTTCCATATGTCCAGACCCCTCCTCCCACTTCACTCTTTTCTTTAGCCCTCTAGGTACTGCCCTGGACTTCTAAAAAGTTTAATTAAAAGATATAAGTTAAAAATGTAAAACCTATGGCAATGAAATACATTGTTACTTCATTGTTAAAGAGGGGGGATTTTACTTCTATAGCAGCAGTTTCCAAACTTTTTTCATCAAGAGCACAGCAAAACACTGACGAAGCAGAGAGCCAATCCAGGGCTGAAGCCTGGTGATCAGTGCAGTGAATAATAGAAATATGTGCACTTATAACAGGTTAGAATGAGCCACCAACCATTATTCAAGCTTAGGTCCTCAAGGGGATAGACTAGTGATGGGACTTGGCTCTTTTATGGGATCCAAATCCTTAGGATCCATTCATTTCAAAGAGCCATTCAAAAGACTGGCCAACAGAAGCCAATATGAGAACTCATTTTAACAACAAACTAATCACAGAGAGAAACAACCAACGCTCAGATCTGTTTAAAATGGTTCAAACTGAGAGTGGGAGTGAGTTTACCCTTTGGAATTATGAACATCTGAATAAAGCGTTGTACTACAATAATAATAATAATTAAATAAAAAACATCTGTTATTATGATGTGAAGCATGTTTTTTGTGCACAAATCTCTCACTTGTGTCGCCTGCTCTGCTTCTGTGCTGATTCTTTTGTTGGTTCAGTGTTAATCAGCATTAAAATGCATACAAATTAGAAAGAAAAAGATTTGGCTCCTTTAAAAAAATGAGATCCAGATCCAACCATTCATGTTAAAGAACCGTTTATGAATGTTACATCACTAGGACAGACTAAATATTTGATATTGGCTTTACTAAGGTAGATTAAAAAAAAAAAAAAAAAAAAAAAAAACTTGCAGTAAAAAAGTATTGGTAATATGGACCAAATCACCTGGAAGCCTGAGGGCCAAAACTATTGTTCTGAGGGCCACATTTGGCCCAGGGGCCATAGTTTGGACATGTCTTTTCTATAGGGTATTAATTAACTGCTAACGCATAACATATTTAGATCACCATGTTACCTTCTCTCCTCTCTCCACTAAGTCACTTCCCCTTCAGAGCGCTATCACAACACGATCCTGCTAATGAAACTACTGCACATCACATCAAGTTTATGAAGTTGTTGTGTACAGTTTTGTATTTTTTTGTATCATGTTATCGTATATTTATGTAGAAGTGTCATGTGGGAGCATGGGTGATGTAGGCTTGTAGAAATGGCGTGTCACTCATTTTGCACGTGTGAAGGAGTGATTGAATGATATGAGATTGAAGCTATCATTAGGTTTTTGCTTTATATTGCATTTTTTTTCTCTGGTATAAGCTAAAAATACCACACCACAATCTGAGTCCCCAGATACGAGGTAAACATGTTCAAATCATGTTGCTGTTACTGATAGCAATTTATTCTAAATGATGAAAACATTGGACATGATGGCAAAGTTGTTTGTTATTATCTAATTATTTCTTCAACAAGAACTGCTAAGATGGGAAAAAGAAAAGTAGGGCGGGGTCTGGGGGTATAAGGAACAGTGTGATTGGTCCAACATGTATCTACACTGCAAACTCCGCCCCTGCAGCCAGGTGTTGGTAATCAGAAACACCTGGGTATAATCAGTGCAGTCTTTCGTGATGTCACCAATTACTTGAAATGGCAGTGGCCACTGGCACATTTTTAGATTTAGATGTTTTTGACCAGAAAGCTGCAAATTTACCTAGTTTGCAAAAAGTGGCCAAAGAATAACTACGAACTGTATACAGCGCTATTAAAGTGCAGTCTTTCGTGATGTCACCAATTACTTGAAATGGCAGTGGCCATTGGCACACTTTTAAATTTAAATGTTTTTGACCAGAAAGCTGCAAATTTACCTAGTTTGAAAAAAGTGGCCAAAGAATAACTACGAACTGTATACAGCGCTATTAAAATACCATATGCACAGTTAAGTAATGAAAAGAAAGTAGCATTTCGTGTTTAGTTCCACTTTAAAACAGTAAGAACGCAGGTTATATACAGTTTGTTTAATGAGTAAAGCTAAATAACCTCAATAAAAAGTACCATTGCCCTTAAACTGACAAAACAACATTACTACGAGCTAAAAGAACACATCCAAAATACTTACACTTCATCCAGTCCACTCCAAACCATGGAGACTTTACGATGGAAGACATGAGCTACACTGTTAAAAACCTTCAATGGCTTCATGGCGTTTGATAGAGGTTTATTCAGTAGGGATCATTTACACCACAGTCCCATCTGCAAACTGTATCGTGTGAGCTTGTATGACAGGACTTGGAGTGAACAGAACTTGGCCAATGGCGTTTGAAGAAATGAGACGCGTTTCAGTGCTTTTATGTGGGATAGACATAAGGAGCTGTTTTAGTATCTGGGAGGTAATTCGGTGCATCACGTAGACTGGGTGGAGACACAGGGATATTTGGATGCAATATAAAGTGAAATGGTCAAGGAGAAGTTGTAGCTAGATAGTTCAAAGTAAAAGAAAAATTCAATTCTGTCAAGTGGACAAATAGACCCAGCCAACAAACAGAAACTGCATACAAACAATTGTGTTAGTTTCAGTGTGGTTAGCTCTTCTCTTCAGATCGATATAAGGCAGTGTCCAGCAGTAATCTGACCAAAACTGAAGAAGTGGCTTGGATGAGCAGCCAAACGTCTTCACTCCTACAACTTTTTGTCCAGTTGACAGATTTGAATTTTTCTTTTTACTATGGATCAGACCGCCAAACGTCTCACTCCTACAACTTTTTGTCCAGTTGACAGATTTGAATTTTTCTTTTTACTATGGATCAGACCTGGACGACTGAGCGATTACACAGACGTTAGTTCAAACTGTTTTAGTGTTGCTCCGGGGAGTTAAATTGCGAAAATTGTTACGTTTATATAATGCTTTTCTGCCTCCAATGTAGGGCTGGACAATCAATCACATTTTAATGGAGATGGAGATTCAGTCATGTCTAATTGTCGATGATCAGCTTGGATCTTTTTAGCCAGTTTTTGAAAAGAAAAACGCAAGATAAATCAATATTCATTCATATCCATTCATTTTTTTGACTCTAATGGGCACTCGAAAGCACTTTACATCAAGGAATCCCTCACCCATTCTTACACACAGATACTGGAGGCGATGAGGGTTAAAGTGTCTGCATGAGGAACACAACTACAGAATGTGATTGTGGGAGCGGGAATCAAATGGAAACTGTAATGTGAATCTGACTATTCCAGCTTCAGTAAGGTCAGAATTCCGAAGCACTGATCAGGGGATGAACGTTCTGCCAGCTACAGTATGCTTTTTCAGCTTTATGACAATCCATGCATGTAGTCAGAGGTGGGTAGTACTCAGTTACATTTACTTAGTTACATTAACTTTTTAAAGAAATTGTACTTCACTAACAGTACTCTTACTTGACTAAAAGTTTTGGTCCCTCTTCCCACTGTGAGTAAGTCTACAAGTGACAAAAGCTTTATGTTGACGATATGAAAATCAATTTTTGGCTACTCTACTCACCTCTGCATGTGGCGTAGATCAGTGCTTCCCAACTTTTTTGAATCACGTACCAACTTCACAGCTTTTGATGACCAGCCAGTCTACAAGGACAAAAGCTTTATGTTGACAATATGAAAATCAATTTTTGGCTACTCTACCCACCTCTGCATGTGGCGTAGATCAGTGCTTCCCAACATTTTTGAATCACGTACCAACTTCACAGCTTTTGATGACCAGCCGTGTACCCCCTACTCTAATGCACTTGATGAAAATGTCTGAGTGTATTTACGGTATTCTACTATTTATTTTTAGCTGTGGATGTGTCCCCACTTGTGTCCTAAACGCATAGACTTTAAAACAGAAGTGGACTAAGGAAGTGTGATGTCACCCATAGTGTCCTGCTCCAGCTCATCGAGGCTAGAGCAGTTATATCGACTAATCTGCGACCAGGGATCATATTTGGAAATCTGAGCACAAAACCAAAGGGTCAATCAGGAGAGAGGTGGTTGAAGTTACAGGCCTTTTCCCGCCCGCACCGCTTGTTTGGCAGTGGGTGGGCACTTAGCAACGAAGCTGTCAATCAATATGTTGCTAACGCTAGCGGGAGCGACCTCAGGGAGAGCAAGCACCAGACTGGTCTGTTATTAATGTTGATATCTTGATTTAGGGACAAAATTGTGAAATAAATACACCAGGACAGACAGGTTAATACAAACATTTTAACACCAAAACGACGAGGCTCACAGCAGTGGTTACAGACAGAGGGGCCACAGTTTTTCAGTAGAAAAAGAATTGGAACCAGAGCTCGAAAGAATCATTTCCTGGCCATGCTCACTGCCTATTTGGAACGCAGTGACTAGCGCAGTGGCTAGCGCAGTGGCTAGCGCATTAGCTACATATGTCCATTTATATACATACAGTCCATGCCAAAACATTTTGATTACCTCTCCACAATTCTGAACAGTAATTTGGCCTGGTGGCATCACCCACTCGTCTCCATGGAGATAGATAAGTGTATTGCCATACCATGGAGCATTTAAAGCAATTCTACAACAAGCAGGGGTTGGACCCTCCACCAGAAAAGTTACATAGTGCCCCTTTAAGTATATGAACCACACTGAAAACATTTAGACTAGCATGGGAGATTCAAATAACAAAAATGTGGATAAAGTATAGACAAAATGGCGAAACCAAAAACCCTCCTTCCGTACGCTCTGGGTCTTTTCCCTGCTATGTGCCACTGTTTGGGGACCACTGGCCTGGACGATATAGGTAAATGAAATTGATGTAACAGTCCATAATATTAGTGGGACTTCTGATATTGCTACACAATTTCACATTTATCCTTACACAGTAGTTTTTGCATACTGCCCAGAACAGCATCATATTCATACTACAGTCTGTACTTTTGGCTGTCAAAAGCCTTTGTCTGTTTAACTACAATTTAACTATTTGGCCCAACATCTTTATAAATGTTCCCTGAATCAACACTTTTTGAATGATATTCCATGAGGCAGAACTGAAATGAACAATTCTTGGGCAGGTCAAAGCTGATTGGATCCAGTTAGATCTAGACCAATTTTGACAATGTGGTTCAGGACAGTGTGGAAAATGGAAATAGCATATGTATTACATTTAAAAAGGTTATTGGATTCCGAAATTCAATTTGAAAGAATATCAAATTGTTCTTCTTTTGGTTTGCCCTGGGAGTAACTGTGGAAAGTATGTACCACACATTAATATAGTGCAGGTGAAAACTCAGGTTGGTTCATTATCTTTTATCAGTGTCTGTCAACAGTTTTCAATACTCTACAAAAAAATATTAAAAAAGTACTTAGTGAACTTTAGCTGCAGACCGGAGGTAAGAACAAAACACGACTATAGTGAGTAATATTCAGTTATATTTACTTGTGTAGATTTATTAATACAGTTTTACATAATGTAGTGATTAAAAACTGTAGTACCGGTAGTAGTTTTCAGACACCATACTTTTAGTCCTACTTGAGTAATACATTTACTGGTGTAAAAGCTTTGATAACTCTTCACACTGTCAATAAGTCTACAAGCTTTATGTTGACAGTATGTTTCATACTCCGTACCTTCAGATATGTTTTAGTTTTTTATGATTTGGTCTTTCTTTGGATAATACCAGATTTTGTGCATTATTTAATTATTGAATGTCTATTAAATCCATTTACATTAGAGGTACAGTATCTAACCTTCTTGAGGTGGCACATCACCTGCATGATTCCATGGAGATAGAAACTTAAAATCATACGTTGAAACATTCTCTGTGGAAATAAATATGTTTTATGCAACTCTGTGGAAGATTATAGCCAAAGGTAAAATTTTCCTTGGGAACAAGCACATGGAGGCCCTCCTCTAGGCCAAATCAGGTCAAGTTTGTGGAGATGCAAGCCCACTCAGAGTAAAGATGCATGTTTTTCTATGTTTTTAAGTGCAGTAAACACAACCAAAATGAAAAAAGTATGCTTTTGTTTTAGTCAGTTTTGGCAATAAAGTTACATATGGTGACATTATTTTTGTGTGGTTTCTTGCACCACTACTTTGTTCTTCTACTTGAGTGACATTATTTTGAAGTAACAAAAGTTTCTGAGAACGGATGCCTCAAAAGCAGGACAATATACTGAAACATGCATGAATACAACTCTGAGTGAGTTAATGGTGAGAAAGAATATTAACTTGGCTATTGCATGTTGATTTTGGTTTATTTGTCTATTTTAAAATCATTTTTTATATAGTGAGAGACTGTTTCATTTAACTACAGTGTTTTTTTGTTTACATCCCAAAAACGAGGTATTCTCACAGACCCTTCGAATTGGTGACACTGTATTGCGCCCAAGGGCTATTTGAACCCTTTGCTTGGTTTCCCCTTTTATGTTCCCTTAAAGTAGTTAAATAAATCAGGCTTTGTTTTTTTTTTTTTTTGAAATCTGATCCAGGCTTAAGCAGCACAGGTGTGTAAAGTGATAGATGCATCTGTCTCACTAGAACACCCACAGATTTAACCAGGCCTTAGCCACAGCCACATTCTACCCTAATGAGCCCCAAGACGAATGATCCGAAAGGGCCATTCTTCAAGCCCGGGTTAAAACCGTGGACGTCGGGTTTACTTAAGACCAAAGTCAGTGTCACAAAGGAGCAGACAGGAGCACAGCCACATCACAGCACCAGAGGTATTGTTCTCAGATAACATGAGAAGTATAGGGCGAGCTTTGGTGAGGTGTAGGGAGGGAGAGTTTGATGAGCCCGGATGATAAATGGCAACGTCTAAAATGGAACAATTGTGTGATATAGTAACTTCAAATGTTTTTTATACATTTCTGATACAAAAACCCAAGGTCTGAACACAGTCCAATGCTTGTACTTTGATCTTCATACATGAAACTATAAATTTAGTTACCGTTACCATTTTTGTTTTTGTACAATATCATAAAACAAAAATATATACAGTGTTTCTCCAGCTAGGCACTCCAGACTTTACAGCGGTATTTGTTCCAGACTTCACCACTGGTTCTGAGACTGGAGCAAACGCAGAGTGGTTTGGGCAGAAGCCAAAGGGGAAGCATCCAAATGAACCAAAACAAACATGGTGACGCTGAAATACTTTGGTCTACTTGAGTTTTGACTTTTGATTTTGAAAAACAGAGGGAATTTTGATTTGGATTGTGAAAACGAAGGAAAAACTTTCAGACAAATACTACAGCAGAACAAGCCGAGAAATCAAACTTTTGTTACATCCAGTGGAGAGAAAAGCACATCCGTCCACAAATGCACAAAGTGCTTCCCTCTAGATGTTTTTCAAAAACAAAATGTTCCTGTATTTCCTCTAAAATAGGCTGAAGTAAAACCCACAATGCTGCTCTGCGACTGGCCTGGGCTAGGGCCTGGGCAGATGGATTCTGGTGAGTTTGTGAATTCATCTTGCTGTGCAAAGTTTCAATAAACCAATACTATATCAAGGTGAAATTCAGTGCAGAACACAGGATGGCTGATGACATAGACTGGGAATGTTAATATCATTTTCTTAATATAATCACTGTGTTGTCCATCTACATCAGCCTACAAAGAGACTTTTGGCTTTGGGAGCCAGGGGAAGGTTTGGTGCAGCCTGTGATGCGAGTCTTGGTTTGTCCTGCATCATCAGATGTAGAAGACACAGTTCTCTTGTGTATGTGTATGCCCAGCCCTGTGCCAGGTGGCAGTGGGAGTTGGCGTGTCACCTCTGGTAGTCCTGTTTGTGTGTATGTGCACATGCAGGTGGCATGTTGAGCTGTTCTGGACTGGCCTTCAGGGAGATTGTAGTAGCACATGCAGGTATTACTCTTTCCTGTTCCTAATACTTCTTGAGCCACGTGGCGTGAGACAGTAATCACCAAATAGTGAGTACTACCACTGCACACAGTACTACGTGTACAGTAGTCCTGTGTGGACATCTGTCAGAGAGATGTAGGTCACTGTCCCTCGTGTCTCTACTCTGATTAAAACACAACCTCTGCCCTCTCCACAAGTCAGTCTGTGCGTGTTACACAACTCTTTGTGCTATTCATCTCTCTCTCTCTGATAAAACTTATATGTACAGTTAAAACCTGACTTGAATAATATTCATCTTAAGCTTTGTGAAACGTATGGTGACATTTTTTCATTCAAATGTTTAATCACTGATAATTCCATAATTCCAAGTCCGCTCACACTAAGGCGTTCATGCTTTTATTTCAGTCAATTTGTTAGCTAAAAAGTTTAATTTTGGAATGTATACAATTAAGTAGATTCACTTTAACTTCAAATATAAACTTCAAACTTAGAAATAAATACATGGAAAAAGATGACACAACAGATTTAGTTTTAAGTCAACCTTTCATGTTTTTGCATATAAATATGTATTCATTGGTATTTTGCCGTGTGGGCTCAGATATGCGTGATGGGCCACATGCCTTTAAACAGAGCGTTGGATTACACAACTGACAGTGCATCATACAGAACTCACAAGCACCGCAGATGACAGATGGCTATAGTCATTACTACTACCACCTTACCCCCCCTCCCTCCCTCCTTAACCCCCCTTCACCCGTTCTCACCCCTCATTACCCCGGCCCCCATAAGCTCCTTAGACTTTTCCAATGCTTACCACTAATTTAGGTCTTTTCAGCAAAACCATCGTTCTACAACAGTAAACACACAGGCGTCTCGGAAAACTATACTCCTAATTGAGAGACACGTGTGTAATCTCTGTCAATGTAATTATTTTTTGTTGATCCAGACATTAAATTAATCTAATATCAATATTGACTTCACAGGTAAAGATACGACATGATACAGCAGTGTTTCTTCTGAACGTTACCAATGGACCATGAATGTTTTGATGATATAACAAGTTAACACACAACTTTAGGCTTCAGGAAAGTAATCACAATTTGAGTTTAAACATCCAAAAACTAATTAAAAATTATTTCAAAAATGTGCAATTTATGGATGAGTAAAGCAAGAAAACGTAGTAAGATTAGTTAAGTTTGGCAAACCAAGGAAAAACAAATATTTAATTACATTTTTATCATAAATTTGCGTATTTTCGGCAAAGCAATCGTTACAACCAATTTAACAACTTTTATGTCAACTTTCAAGGCTGTATCCGAATGAAAATATACTTAATATACAAATTAATTCAGAGATATTCAGTAAATCCATTCGTTTAAAGTGGCACTGACTTTTCTGGTTGGGGGTCTGCCACCTGCTTGTCTCTAAGGAGATGTTTTTGTATGTTCCAACTTTTATTCATTTAACAATAAGCCACAGCTCCACAGATCTGACTTGTAACTTGACGGTGGTGGCGTCCCTTGCTTTTCTCCATGGAGATAAAGTCTAATACCATACGGCGGAACATTCCTTTCAAGGCAATAACATCTCAGCTTTAAATGACAAAATATTGGTATAGGTGACATATATATATAAAACTAACTCAAAACCTATACCACTAAACTATTTTTTTGGTATTTTATCTCAATCAACCATAATGTTATTTCTAGTGACTAACTTACTAACTACTAACTTAAACCAATCAAATGACCTATTGACCTTATAGAAACTCACACTCCTAATTGTTCAGCTCGTGTGCAGCGTGGCAGGGTTCTTAATGAGTTTGCAAATCCGCTGCTACGACAATGGGACAGGGAGGGGTTTGGGGTGGTGATTTGGGGGCGGGTCCGGTAGCGGGTCGGTGGTTGGCGGGGGCGGCGGTGAAGCATGACATATTCCTTTGTATTATAGTGGAAACACGAGCTACAGCCGGCCCCGCGTTCAAAACCCTGAGCTGGCCCATTCCACGTGAACAGGTAAGAGAAGTTTTAGAATAACGAAGAAATGCATTGGGATTTTGAAGTGAGCTATGGGACTTTTGCAGTTTTTAATGTTATGGGTGTTTGGTTGGATAGTTCATTTGAAAACTTTGAAAAAATCAGCACATTTCAAAAGTTTTCAAAAGTGGAATTTGTAAGTTTTGTAGAAATTTCCAACTTTGGTTTGGATGTGATTAACGTTTCGTACTGATGCCATTTTGTTTTGCATTGTTGTTTAATGTTTGCGTCTCAAAAAATGAATTGCTGACTTCATATAAAAATATAATGTCAACTTTTCCACTTAAATATTCATATGAATTAATTACACGTGAATTACACATTTTTGTAAAGTCATTTAAGTCAATTATTTGCTTTGAATCAACATAAAAAACATTTAAATGAAAAAACATGACATAATACATTTATTTAAATGGTTGGAACAGGTATCATTTTTTAAAAGAACGGAATCTTTTTATTTCTAAGTCAAGTCTGCTGCACAGTTTGAACCATTTTAAACGCATCTGAGCCTTGGCCATTTCTCTCTGTGTTAGTTTGTAGTTACATGAGTTCTCACATTGGCGTCTGTCATATACATAAATATAGAAAGAGCCAGCGTGAACGGCTCTTTGAAGTGAACAGATCCAAAAGATTCGGATCCCATGAAAGAGCTGAAAGTCCCATCACTAGTAGAGAAATTTTTCAATTGCCTACGTTAAAAAAGCACTGATACTTTCATGGTTTCGAGCAGAAATGAGTACAGCGTATTAACTTAGTATATAGAACTCCCTAGTTTCAACAATACCCATAAGAATCTTGCATATTTGAAGAGAAAAAATTTGTAATAATTGGTTCAAATTCATGTTTTGTCCTTTTATTGCTTGTGATAGTGTACTTCTTTCATAGTTTTCACATGTGGATTTTGTTGTTGAGGAAATACTTAAGACTTGTTAAGAGATTGTATATGTTTATTTTATCCATTTTCACTATTTGCCCAGTTGTTTTTGTATTATTGCGAACTGGGTATAGAGATTAGCTATACAATATTCAACAAAACAAAACCCCAAATTGTACAAGTACCTTCCTTATAAAAACGTCTAAACCGTACAACTTCTTTCTACTTTCTTTTATAAGTCTTAAAAGCACATCATTCACTCTCTTATTTTCCGAGGACACATCTTATTCCGTACATTTCCTCTTCGGCGTAGCAGCTTAATCCTTGAACGCAGTGGGAAAACGTTTCATGTCTCGGCATTAAGAGGATCCGACCCAGATCTGCGGACTTTGAAGACGAGGCAAGGCTGTCCGGAGACTCATGGAATATTGATACTGTCATGTTTACCCATCAACCCACTTTTTCCTCAGCCAATCAGATTTTGGAACAAATTTTACCTAGTTTTTCCCAGTTTAACTATTGATGAAAAAAGAAAAAACTTCCTGGTTGAACATGGATAGCAGATATGACATATGTAGAGATGATTCCTTAACTGTTACCTAGCAACCACACTATTAACAGGGTCCAAAGCTTGTCTAATTTACACAATAGTTATTATTTTGTTAAACTGAAAAAATATGTTTCCTGCGTGTGCATTTTCTGCGCATTTTGGATGGAATTTTGAATATTGATGACATACATATGGGTTTCCATTATTTTTTTTTACTTTCTTATCAACTTTTCTTCACAAACATAGGCACTTTCCCACCAACATGAAGTAATAATTCAGAAAATATAAAAACCTGATACGCACTTTTAAGGTCCTATTTTACACAAAATTGACTCTTGTGAGCTTTAAGCCGTGTTATAATCCTGTTACCTCCTCAAAAACATACCTGGAGTTGTGCTTTGTTTCATTTACACATGTTTGAGTGATCCTGGCGTATTAGTCTGTCTACATCTCCAAAGTTCAAAATGCTCTGTTCCACCTTGTGATGTCATGTCAGCCTACCTTTTACCTTTAGCTCAGTAGAGATTGGCAATTCCGGGGCTCAAATGATCAAAATGGTTCTAGTGAAGGTGCATGGAGTTTCAAAACACAGTGGAGCACTTCCTGTATTACCACATGACATCACAAGGTGGAACAGAGTGTTTTCGGTTTGAGAGAAGAACTTTGAGAGAAGAGAAGAAATATGCAGGGTTTGTGTGTTAAACGTGTGAATGAAAAAACACAACTCCTGTGGTGTTTTTGATGAGGAAACAACGATATAACACAGATCAGAAAATAGCGTAATATGGGGCCTTTAAGTCAAGATTCAAGATTCAAACCTACATATAGGATTATTATTTTGCTAATAAGACCTCGTTGTATTTTCTGCATCCCTCTGCACCTCTCCATCTATTCGTTCATAGCTTTATTTGCTGTCTAAACTCACGGACATGCCTCAGAATGCTTCAGAATGTGCTGGTAATTGGCCATTGATTTCTGGTGCAGGTCTCAATCAATGGGCCATAAACAGCACAATGTCATTGCAGCTGGAGGTACCGTAAAGATATATTGTTTTGAACCAATCAGGATGTTTTGTCTTCATTGCCTTTATACTGTAAAAATGGGACTACGGTGTGTTTTTTTATCTCAAGTTTTTAAAAATGACCTCTTTACATCTGGTTCTTCTGGGCTACGTTGCATTAAAGACGCTGTACCTGATTTTTACTGTCTTAAAAACATCCTAATTACTCACTGCAAGTTTATAAGCACTTTTCAAAACTTGCCATCAAGGTAATGCTAACAACAACTAGCATGCTAACAATGCACCAGAGGCGTTTCCTTTATAATTAGACGCAGGTAGCACGCAGTAAGAGTAAGTACATATTTAGACATTGTATTGTGTTTGTCTATGATCCAGATTACACGCGTCTACCAATACTACAAAGGTGTGAGTGCGAACACCCACTGTATCTCCCCAAATTCAGATAGGCGTGATTGACAGGTGGATTAGCCAATCAGGGACACGCATGGTCCACCCGTATCAAAACAAATATGGCTGCTTACGAGGAAAAACGAAAGGAAAAAAATATCACAGAAAACTGAAAAACATCACATTTCTTCAGAATTAATGAGCAAAACACAAAAACTGTTAATCTGAGGTGAGAGAAATTTGATCTTGTTCAAAATGAGCTCCTGTGGTTAACATGCGTCACTGAAATAAACTAATCTGATTACACGGGACTGTCTGAATCTGTCTGACTGTCGAGGCGGAACGAAGAGAGTGGGAGAAGACTGATATCCCTCTGTATGAAAACAAAAAACTACAGAGATATTGGCCTGAACTCGCCAAGCAATTATTTTATCATCTATTTTTAAATGGTCACATTTTGATATAGCGCCTTTCCACCTTCAAGCCACTCAAAGCGCTTTACATCAAGGAACCACTCACCCATTCACACACACATTCACACACCAGTGTACGCAGACACTGGGGGCGAGGTAGGTTAGGTCTCTTGCCCCAGAACACAACGGCAGTATTCATCTGTGGGAGCCTGTGAGTCAGTAGATCTGACCGCTCTACGAATGATGTTTTATTACGAGAGCTGGAATCGAACACGCAACCTTCGGATCCTTGAACACACACCCTTTGGATCAGCGGGCAAATACTACCAACCGAGCTACTGTCGCCCAGCGCTATTTTTGCCTAGAACCTACCTCTCCTTTAGCTCTCTTTCTTCCTCACAAACACGTCAGCGCATTCAGGTGAATTGATAAATCGCCCATAGCAACCAACGCAGGAGTCGATGACAGACATAAGACACTATCCTTTTCCCAATGGAGCCCCTTAATCGAGCATTGATCTGCAAGTGCACAGTGGAGTGGGCTTATACCTGGACAATATAATGTCAAGGGTGGAGGAGACAAGGAGATAGGAGCTAGGAGGAACGAGCCAGGAGGTCATTGTTATATAGCTCATCAAAATTCATGGCATGCTTTGGGGTGACAGTGAGTCCCAGTCCATATGCGATTGTAAAATGAAAAAGATCGGGTGAAAATTGAATTATCATTTCAATCTGACCTATTCCTGAGCTGTAAAATGGGGACAGAGGAGTGAGGCAAGGCAAGGCAAGTTTCTTTGTATAGCACAATTTGTACACAAAGTAATTCAAAGTGCTTTACAGAATAAGAAAGATGTTAAAATTACAATACAACAAATCAAAAGATAAATAATCATCTTAAAATTACCATTAAAAGAGAAAAGTGCAGAATAAAACCCTTTCAGTCACATGCACAGCTAAACAGAACCATTCTGAGCCTGGATTTAAACATTGTCAAAGTTGAGGCCTGTCTCACATCTTCATGAAGACTGTTCCAGGTTTTAGCTGCAGAAAACTGAAATGCTGACTCTCCATGTTTAGTCCTGACTCTGGGCACCAGCAGGAGGCCGGTCCCTGAAGTCCTCATATTGTGAGATGGTTCATGTGGGACTCTCCATTTTAGTCCTGACTCTGGGCACCAGCAGGAGGCCGGTCCCTGAAGTCCTCATATTGTGAGATGGTTCATGTGGCACTAACATGTGGGAGATGTATTCAAAGTGGAGGCAAAGATGAAGAAGGTTGAAGCAAAAAAAACATAAAAAATGAGAATTTTTCTGATCTTTGTTCTAAGAGTTTTAATGAGCAGAGCAGTGTGGAGGGAATTTGACTGCAGTAGTGGCTTTTGTGAGAGTACTATTACCAGAGAGATTAACATTTGCATAGGTCAATAGTTCTCAAAGTTTCACACAAGTACCACCTATGAAAGTCGACCAGATCTAAACCAGGTCGAACAGAGATCTATTCTAAGGCTAAATTAGAGCTAAAATAGTGATGGGTGGATTGATACCAGATGTTGTCAATATTTAACTAAATAAATAAATTTAACTAAAAATCTGCAAGGTTTAAAATGCCAGAAAAATGCCTTCCGTGTGGTAAATTGTCAGTTTGGATGGAATTTTCTCCATTGATTGCACAGGTAGAAGTATTTCATTTTACAAATATTTCCTTCATTTGTGTCCTTTTTTTGCTCAACTTTTTATCCCCACAAACTGCACTTAACTGATGTAAACTATGATAAGTATTTCCCACCGGTACTATCCCACCAAACCAATTAGAAAACATGAAAACCTGTCGTATGTACTTTAATTAAAGCAGTTTTGTGTGTGCGTTTTTCCTTTACTTACATTTAAACATATTATCCATAGCCTCCCTTCAGCACAATCATGATCACACATTTGAACATATCTCTGGGCTCTTCTGTGTTTTCACTTCGGCACTTCTAATTGAATTCCGCTCACACTAACTCCATCTTTGCTGCCAGCTAGAACCGCTTATCTCCCTTCAGCCAATAAGTGCCCGTAAAAACACATGTCAAAAGGTGGAATGGATTTGCGCTGTGTTTTGGCTGGGTAAGGTGCAGGTACGGATTTAGAGAGATGGGAGATAGACAAATGATGTTTTGGTTTTTGGACTCCTTCTGGGTAACAAGCCGGAGGAGTATTGGAAAAGTTGGATAAAGTGGTTGTTGTTGTCGGAAGCTCGAGATAACATGTTTTTTGTTGCAAGTTTGAGGTACAAAATGTTGCCAAAGTTTTAATGTGCATTTGTAGTTATGATAAAACATGTATAGGCTAGACCGGGCCCATTCAACGCGTGGGCCATGGGCCTAATCAGGCCCTCCAAACATTCTGACCTGGCCAGAGGCCGATCTCCCAAATGTCAGTTTTTCCCCCTTGTTTGTTTAGGCCTAGTTTAAATCTTGTTTAATTTTGTTTCACTACTGGCTTGGCAATTTGGCAGTGCAATGTTGGTAAGACTTTTGTGTTTTATTTTCCCATAAAAATCAAATATAGCAGTTGTTGTTATATTATCATTATTGAAATAAATATAGATATTTCGTGCAACTCCAAATTTAGTTAAAAGTGGTGGCGCATCCAGCACCTATGTGGCCCAGGGGCCAAAGATATAATAATATGATAATCTGGCCCTCGGGAAAATTAATTTGAAGAGCCCTGGGCTTTTGAATGAATAATCCAACTTCAAGGGGGTGATGTATCTTGCTCAGGGGCACAAAAGCATATGTACTGTCTGGCTGGGTTGAGTGTTTTCCCACCAAAGAGACAATAGCTGGTTCAAACTACACCTTACTATATGGAAATAATTCATACATGCCTCAAACAACTTCCTCAACTCAGTCAGAAAACACATTCATAGCTCCAAGGCAAAGTGTCTTGCCCAAGGGTACAACAGCAGTTTATATTACCTGATAAATACTTACATTCTTGCAGGTGTTATTGCTTTGTCTGGAATGCTCCATAAACATATCTGTCTCCATGGAGACAAGCAGCTGATGCCGCTGGGCAAAGTTACAGGTCAGATCTGTGGAGAAGCGGGCCCACTCACAGTAAAAAATAATGTTTTTTTTTTCCCCATTTTGAGCATTAAAAAAAAACTGCAATAGGATCTGTGGACAACCACAAACGGCTAGCTCACTGTCACCACTCTACTTTTTTGGTCTCATAATGTTAAGTTTTTGAAGCATAATAAATGTAAAATAATAATAATAATTATAGTAATCTACATATAAACATGTAAAAATAAATTTTAAAAAATCAGGTAGTCTGTACTTTTAATTTTTATTGGTTGTTTGTTTTTTAACATTTTAATAAAAGGACAGAGCCTGTTGGATAAATATATGATAGACGTTTAATGCCATAATGTGGAACATACCAGGCCAAGCAATAATATCTACGTGAAGATAAGCAAGTGGCAGATCCCCCACCACAAAAGTAGCATAACTTTAATTTAAGTTATTTGAACTTAGGTGTACCTCCTCAAATAGGGACTTCATAAATGCATTACACACTGTAGAGGACAGGTATCAGATTACACTTCAAATCCACTTTTCAACATGTTTGTGCAGATGTGTGTACAATCTGTAGCACAAGGTGAGACTATATGTCTTTGACACATGCTGTCTGCTCTGTCTGAGCCCGGGGTAGGGGGGCTTAAGGGGGCTGGGTGCTGTGTTAGCCTGTCTGCGGACAGGATTATGAGGGGGTCCTGGAGGTGACAGCGGCTGGCCCCGAGTCCACACGCAAACAAGGGCTTTGGAGAGGCCTAATTTACAATGCACTGTCCCACATGTGTCAATGAGGCCTATGGCAGGTCCAACTCTGTTAAAGAGCCACTGCAAAAAGAACTAGTGAATTCATAATATATATTTCTACTACTTAATTCAGGAGTTAGGATTAGGGTATTAATTACTAAGTAGTTACTACAACCTAAACCATTTTAAATCAACTATTTGTTAATTATGTAGTCGTACCCATTCCTTTGTCAGTGCTGGAATGTAGTTTTCATATGCACCCAGCAAGCACATTGCAATATAACAAAAAGAAAAAAAAAAATGAATACATTGTTGACCTTTGGGTAATGTTGAAAATTATTTTTTGTAAATTTTTAAAATATTTTATATGTGTTAATTTGTTTCAGAATGTTTCAGAAATTTCCATTATCTGCTAAAAAGTTTCTGTGGTTTAATTATTATTATTAATTCACAGTTTGTTTACACAACAATATATATTTATTGCAGTTAAATTAGCATAAACTAGTCAAAACAGGTCAATATTCGGAACTGCAGTAATTTCAAATATGTTTTTTCTTTTTGTACAGTGCAGGATTACATGATTACTATAACATTTACTGAACCATATAAAACCATGATCTCTTTACACATAAACACAGACATAGCGCTAACTGCTTTAGCCACTACTGTAGCAAGCAAACACGTAGCTAGCCTGTGTAATCCAATAGACTTTTCCATATGGCGCGGCGTAAAAGCATTGCCCCATAGAGTTAGCCAATTTCATTAACATTTTGTGGTTTTAAACATCCAGATTAGCGCTTATCCTCCTGTTTTCAAGCTCAAAATGGAGGCTAGGATGCGGGCTCATTACGGAGATGGGATACAAGAGATACTCGTGTCTTATCCGATTGCAGGCTAGGTTTTGGCAGACTGTGTTAATGGACTTGAAGAAGCGCTAGCCAGAATAATAAAGGATAGGGGTTAGCTAATTAGGATTTAATTAGTAATGGGTTTCAATGATCTGTGGAGGCTACACGGGTGGTGGTTTGGTAACTGTACTGTAGCCATGTTATGTTAGGAGTTGGAAGGAAACCCATCCACACACGGTCCAGAATTCAAACCCATGACCCTTTTGCTCGTAATGCATGTTTTTCATTACAAAATAGTGTTGTTATGATACTAACATTTTAAAATCGATTTCGATACTAAGGAAGAAACTTGATATTCAAAACCGATACCAACAAAAAACAAAAATTAGACAATACATAAACATTAAATGGTAGTACTTTCTTTTCTATTCCCATGTGGCCTTATATCTGTGTAATCCCTCAGTCGTCCAGTAGGTTCCATAGTGGTTCATGGGCGTGTACTAGTCTATGTGTCTTACACTTGTGAAAGATACAGCTCAAGATCATTCTAAAGATATTCAGGAAAGGTTCATTTCTGTCCTGTGAATGCGACTTTTTTTAATATTGATACTTGCTCAAATGAGTATCTAGTTTCGATACTAGTTTTAATATTGATTAGTAGATTTTTGACAGTTATATTACAAAACCATATTGGTCATATAAAAATAAAAGATTTATTTTGGTAATCGTAAATGTTATCTGGACTGTACAGACTGTAAAACACCTTTTATGCCAAAGACAGTGGCATTATTAAATAAAAAAAAGAATAAACAATTTCTAAAATTAATATACACATACTATTCATATATTGTATATATGGAGTCACCATATGACCTTCAGTCACCATATTTCAACCGTTGTTTGGTTGATAATGTATTTAAGAAGTCTCAGTAATTTAATCAGATTTAATCACTGACAAGTCAACAATTAAAATACTCATTAGTTGCAGATCTAGGTAATTCACTGACCTGTTCATGTTTAGAATAGCTGCGCACACAGCCTAGTAGTGATATTAACATTCTATCCCATTCATTTAATAGGACAGCGAAATAAAAACATTCATTTTTACATTTGTCGACAACACAAATGCATGTTTGTTTATGTTCTTAAGTGAAAATCTAACTTCCAGCCATCATCTATAGTTCACTAATGTACGCAGGTGCTTGATGAAATAAAACTAACATTTCATTGTCAGATTGCTGTGGCTCGCTATATCTTTGGTGCGGTTTGACCGGCATAACATTAGATTTAAGAAATGTTTACGTGGTCGTTAGCATTGATGCTAATTTCAGTGCTAATTGCTACATCAGTAAACTTCACAAAACAATTCTGCATGTAGTATTGTTTTCTAACGAGGCTCTGGTGTTACTGTAGTGATATTCAGTCGCCAAAACAGTCCTGTTTTTTCATAATTTATGATGTTTGGAATTTAACTCTAACTCTCCCATTGTAAATGCATTAGAGCCAAAGGTTTAAACTGTACCAGGCTTTAGAATGCATTTGTGCTGTTTACAAACACTATTATACAGGACAGAGAGCATCATGGGGGCGAAGAGTGGGGAGTTTTGGAGATGAGCAAAACAGTTGCATCACAATAATGCAGCAAATATAAAAAGTTGTATTCTATTAGCAACGCTTAGCGTCTTAGCAACGCTGTCAGTCAAATCAGTTGCTAACGCTATCGGGAGCAACCTCGGGGAAAGAAGGCGCCTGCTGAGTCTGTTATTAATGTTCAAATCTGAAATAAAAACACCAGGACCATGTAGATCAGGTTATTACGAACATTTTAAGACGAAAATGATGAGCCTGACAGCAGCAGTTACGGAGAGAGGGGCATTTTTCAATAGAAAGTGAACTGGAGCCAGAGTCGATGGAGCCAGAAGCGGGCCCACGTTCACTTCCTATTTGGAACGCGGCAGCTAGCTTGTTAGCTATGTCCATTTATATATACAGTGTATGGTTCTAAATGGACTACAAAGCCATTTTAAAGCCTCCCAGAGAATTGGTACATTGTTAACTTGATGGTGCACACGAACATTGGTCATTTTACACAAATCAATCTACTTTATCATATTTTAGCAGCGAAACTTTTCTCAAATTCTCCATTTAAATGAAACTGGGCAATTTTAGGTTGAATTCTATTAGCTGGTACCCATCCATACATTAGCTCCAGCGCATTTCCAAACATCACAAACTATGAAAAACCATTAGATTACTATGTTTTGTGTAGATTAGCATCAGCGATTAGTGTCAAAATTGTCAAAAATGTCAAAAGCGTACATGCTAACAGCCACGTAATAAACATTTCTTAAATCTAACAATATAGCACCAAACATATAACGGGTTTGACAATTTAATTTTTGTTTTATTTCACAAAACACCACAAACCCTGCATACATTAGTGAACTTTAGAAACCTGAGCTGAAAGTTAGACTGTTATTACTCGTTGGAAAATGTAACAAACATAAAAACCACAACCATTTATCTGCTAAATGTCAAAATAAAGGTTTTAATTTTCCCTAACCCTATTAAAGCCATGTTCTATAGGCTAACCACACGTTTTTAATCATTCTGGTTTAGAATATATTACACATTTTGAAAAACCATACCATGCAATTATGGAGCTGTGAATGACAAACAACTCATCCGTACCGTAATCTGATCTCTGTAATAACATTCCAAGCAGAGTCGGCCATATTGTGAGTTTGCATGTTCACAAACCGTTGAGCAATATCTGACCCTAGCCTTCAGGGGGCTTAACCTTTGACCCTTGTGCGATCAGTTACTTCCATCTGTCCCTCTGTCTCCTCACGCGCCGGGTCATAGTGTCATTTAAGGCTGCTACTATTGCTAGTGTTATGAACGAGACCACCCTAAACCCATTCTTGACCAAAACAGATATGGCCCATCCTTCAATGCCAGCGGGATTAGACCTGACAGGAGCAGGCGCTGGCAGGGACCCATCTCCAGAGCTTGAGCTGACAAACCAAAGCATTCCCAACCACAGACACGTGCAAATATGCAAAGAAATATAAAATTGTCTTGTCTCCATGGAGATGTTATGACTTTTCCTTGTGTGTATCACAGCATGGCATTGAACTTTAACTTAATCTTTAACTGAAACTCTGTCCCCATGGAAACAAGAAGGTGACATGTATTTTTGACATAAAAAAGGTGCAGTGTGTAACCTTTATGATGGAGGGTCCGCTTGTTTTCACGGAGATGTTATTGCGTTGACTGGAATGTTCAACAATATGGAATAAAACTGTTCTATCGCCATAGAGACTCAGAAAAAATACATGTTTTCTGGTGGTATTTTTGGCATCTTTAAATGTAAGAAAGATAGATATGTTTATTGCTATAGTGTGGAACATTCCAAGCAAGACAGTAATATCTTCAAAAGACAAGCAGGTGACCCTCCACCTGAAAATGTCATACTACGTTATTTTCTAATCTGTTATAATGTTGTTACCTCATCAAAAACAGACCTGGAGTTGTGTTTTGTTTCATTCACACATGTTTAACACACAAACTCTGCATATTTAGGCTGTGTTCTTCTCTCAAACAGAAAACACTCTGTTCCACCTTGTGATGTCATGTGGTAATACAGGAAGCGCTCCACTGTGTTTTGTGTCCATACACCTTCACTAGAATCATTTGGATAATTTCAGCCAATCCCCACTGAACTAAAGGTAAAATGTAGCTGTTAATTTGAAAACTACCGCTTCATGACATCACAAGGTGGAGTAGCTGTTAATTGGAAACTACCGCTTCATGACATCACAAGGTGGAACAGAGCATTTTGAGTTTTGGAGATGTAGACAGACTAATAATAAAGTGTTACTCAAACATGTGTGAATGAAACAAAACACAACTCTGAGTAAATTTTTGAAGAGGTAACAGATTATAATGAGAGTCAATTTTGCGCAATATAGGACCTTTAAATTACAGGTGTGTTTATGCTCAAAAACATCTTGGGGTCGCCTCTCCACAGATCTAACATGTAATCTAACCCTAAATCATAAATGCAAGTGGTGAATCCTCTACAAGGAAGTACAGTGCGTTTTTAAAGATACTATATGATCCTTTTTCAGTTCGGTTTTGTTTTTGATAACGGCAGAGGCCTATTTACATATCGTCTCTAATCTAACCTAATGCTTTTCATACATATAGCCACATAAATAATCACAGTATGCACAATGTACCATAATTATCAAATCAGTGTTGAAACGCCTGAAAGCATTTTAATTACGTTCAATTAAATTTGATTAACTTAATTCAATTGGATTTCTTTTGTGTAATCAAGTGGAAAAAAACAATTAAATAAGAACAGTAATCAAGCATCCTTTATGAGGTCTTCAGGGTTGGACCTATTGGACCATCTCTCTCCTTCTATTACAGAAGACAAGTCTGGACGCAGATTTTGATTTGACTTTGAACTGAATTGGTGCATTTGTCCTAAAAGATACAAAATGAAATGGCAGAACATGTTATATTAAAAGACCAACCTGATTTTGAACTATGAGCGAAAAACATGTTTAAAAACTGTTAACCCCGCCCACTTTGTCCCATCTCTCACTCTGTTGAAACATGGCAGAAACAACTAGCAGATAGTTGTTGCTTCCTGATGGTTCTGATCCAATAAAATCCCTAGAATAAAATGTATAGGTAACATCAGGCTCATTCTTTTTCCACAACTGACAATTTACTGTATGGAGTAAAAGTGCATTTTCAGGTCCAAGCCCTAAAATCTGTTGTAGTATTTTAAATGTGTAAGTACCCCAGTCACCAACAAATCATTTACAAAGGAACTGCATGTAGCCTGTGTTCTTACTGGGTTAAAAAAAAACCCACAATAACCATTGAATGTGTGTTGCCAGAGCCTTAACCTGCAGATAGAGACACATACATGTTTTTCTGATTCTCAGTATATGGACAGGCCTCATGTGAAAGTTCAGAACCTCCAGAATTCACTCACTGAGCTGCAGAGGCTGCACTAGCACTGATTCATGATTGGCTGCAGGGGCTGGGGTTTAGGTAGGCTTCACTACACTGATTCATGATTGGCTGCAGGGGCTGGGGTTTAGGTAGTGAGGATTCAGAAGAGTCCTTTTAAGTTTAAACTGTATTTCAACACTGAAACTCAAATGAGAGACTCATGTGCGGCTCATTCTCTGAGATCAGTAATTCTAATATTGTTTTGCATATTTTTACGCACAAGCTTTCATTTGAAAATAAAATGCAATGTAAAAATACAATTTTGAATCCCACCCCATCAAAATGTTCTACAAAAAGTAGGATTTGTAAAACTGGATTTCAAGGTTGGACCAGTTTTGAAAAATAATTCATAGTCAAAGAAATGTAACTAAACGAAACCAAAAAAGTAAACTATAAAATGTAACCATATATTCAATTATCCATCTTGCTAGCGTTGATGAGCTAACACTCCTGTCAACAGCTCCTCATTGCACCTCACCATAACACCAGAGACCCCCAGCTGGTGGCTCTGTACCAGGGGGAGGAGATGTGAGCTGATGTTAGCTAGCCGCGCGTCCCTCCAGCTCTCTGCAGATTTAGTGTTAGCGCTTTTGAATCCGTGATGAGTTTAAAGACGTGCGCGGAGCCGAGCGGGCGATTTCAGGATTATCTGCCACCAAAGATAACAGAGTGAACAAAGATAGAACGCTGCAGGCGGAGGAAGCTAAAACAAGCCTTCCAGAGGTTTAATTGGAAAATATACCCCCCTTTACATTGGTATACACTGCAAACAAACAAACAACAACAACAACAAAAAAATAATATATGACTTAACTTGTTGGAACATAATCTATGACACCCATGAATCATCATTATTACATATTTTATACATAAATCACAACATTGATTGAAATAAACTAACTAGCCAGTATCACTCTCTATTCTGAGTGGAGTTGTAACTCATGCTGTTGTATATTTTACAGTGTATGCTGGAGAGTGAGCCTGGCTTCAGGGAGGGTTTGGCTTAAAGAAGAGAGGAATGATCCAGTGTAGTGTTTCATAAAGGATTGTTATGGATAAATGTGGGCTTGGATGGTGAAGGTGTCATGGGAGTGTGGAGACGCTGGAGAGGGAAGTATTCAAATAAAGCCTAACTGGAGGTCTGACTTCTATATCAAGTCTACCACTTTGTGTGGTCATGTTAAATCATACTCACATTAAAAAAAAGTGTTGGGACGATTTTTGTTTTGAGGAAATTTAGAGTGGAAATCAAGCCTGGCAGAGTCAGTTGAGTTCTCTGTATATTGTATGAACTATAGCCTACAGTTTTAAAATTAGATTCAAGAAATACGTTTGACAGAGGCAAAATGTCTTCAACTCTTCACCCTTAGCTCAGTTAAATCATTCCAAAACTGTTTTCCAATGGACCACACCTCGATGACTGAGGTTCTGGACAGGAGCACACTGACATGGCAGCAGTCACAGTGACACATGTAGATGCTCCACTGGCATTTGGGAAAGATGACTGTGGTTTTCTTAAAACTTGCTCCATTGGTGTGACACTTTAACCAAACAGATCAATGTTCCACCTTTTCCTGTGCAGAAAGAGCCAACTTTTTTGACCAACTTTTCAGCCAATGCTGCATGAAATATAGATCAGACAATATATAAAGTTACAGTAGTACAAGTTTGTATCACGTATTGAAACTTCTCTTCTGCCAGGATTTGTACCATCATAGTAAATATTTTATAGCCCTAATATTGAAATTCAGTCAACTCAGGACACTTTTTTTTTTTTTTGCACCAAGCAAGCAGAGCAATACAATTTACAAACTGAAATGAAATCGCAACGAAAAATTCAGTTTATTCAATATATCTATACACCCAATCTGGTCTGGGATGTCATCATTTCAGATGGAGATCAGGGGCCTATATAAGTCTATGGGAGATTCACAGTGTTTGAAAGAACTATCCAAGTTTGCACCACAAATGTTGAACCTTATCATTACTCGTTTGCGAAAAGTTACACAGTCCCCCCTTTAAAATCATTCCGATATGCGACATCTATTTTCATAAAGCATGTGGATGTACAGAATTTTTTATTTATTTATTTTTTTCCAATTAGAAATTTTTCAACTTGCCCACTGTAGCGCCGCTGGCACGTTTTGAATCGTGTTTGTTCAAAGTGTTGATGTCTTTAGCACATCTCCAGCAGAGGGGGGTGAGAGAGGGAGGGCAGGGGTGAGGAGGGTGAGGGGAAAGGGGGGAGTTGAAACAGGCAGCCCTCTGTAGCCCGTCTCCTGCTGGACCTGAGTAACACAGTGACCTAGTTAGCTGCAATCTCCGCGCCTCATCCTCTTCCTCGCCAATGGGAGATATTGGTTTCTTATATGCTTGTTGTTTGTATAGTGTTTAACTGCAATAAGAAAAAGTGAAATTGCGATATGTTTTATGATGTGGTTGGATATCATTTAGGTTTCTCTGAATTCATACATCGCCTGTAATTGTAATCAGTTAAGAGATTCATTATTTCACAGTATTGATCCAAACATACCACTGGCGACGTATCCTATATCGTAAAAGCAACTCTTGAGACTGTGCGCGCTGTTTGCCTCTAATTGTAAAGCATTTTTATCCTCCGTGAGCCTGGAAGTAAGGCTGGTGCGCTGTTAACATGCTAGTTGTTGGCTCAATGCAAACGCACAGCTCCCCCGCCGGTGGTTGGGGGCAGATATTTGGCACACAGGCTTGATCAGTCTTGCTTTGATTGGACTAAGACTGGTCCATGGAGGACTCAAGTCGCTGCTGGTGGCAACTCAGCCATATTAACAGAGCAGAAGAGAGAGGACAAGAAGAGAGGCCATTTTCTCTGGTTTAAAATTACTGTTATCAATTGACTTTTAAGATTGATTGATTTTCTTATATACCAAATATACCTTATTCGTGTTTCACTTGAGTGGCTCCCCTCTCCACTGATCTGACGTATAACTTGGCCTGGTAGTGTCACCTGGTAGTGTCAACTCCGCCCACAACCACATTTCAAATAGACCTGCTAAACAGGGTAGTACCTGGAGGACTAAAGAAGAGAATGAGGGAGGAGGAGGAGGGGTGGAGTCTGGGGGTATAAGGAACAGTGTGATTGGTCTAACAGGTATCCACATTTCAAACTCCGCCCCTGCAGTCAGGTGTTTGTAATCAGGAACACCTGGCTGTAATTAAGGCAGTTTTGTGTGATGTCACATAGTACTTGAAACTATTGCCATTGGAAGCAGCGCATAATTTGTTTTAAAATAATACACTACGCCAAAAAAAAATAATACTAGGAACAGTAGGCAATACTATAATAATGCTATAGCCAGTTTAGTAGCAAAATAAAAGTTGATTTAGCGTCAAGTTCCACTTTAAGATGAGAGCATTTTATGGAAATATCCTAAACAATATAATCTATCTAATGGACAAAATTATTCAGCTCAAGTTTAAATCTCATTTCAAATCACATTAACTCATATTTTTTGCTTTCTATGGACACAATAATACCCATTATTACTCCTAAACCCCATCCAAGCTCCCCTTGCCTCCTTGTCTGATCCTTCCCATCGCCTTGCATTTGTATGGAGCCTGTTCGCCCCTCTCTCCTCCGAATGTGAGAGAGGGCGGCACTCTGTATCATCTGCCAGACGAGCTCCACTTGTGCCAACTTGGGCTCATTCAAACCCCACAAATGCTGCATTATTTAAGCCCAGAAAGGATCGCCTATCCCTCTGCCAGACTGCCGGGCTACCCGCTTCAAAAAGTATATGTTTACTGTTTAGAAGATATGTTTTGAGTGCTACTTAGTTGTGCAAACTCCAAAGTGTGTTCCCGAATGCGTGCCAAGGGATCTGTTTTTGGAGAACCGTGAGCGTGGGAGGCTTTCTGAGGTATTATTAGGCTCTGGTGAAGCTTGAAGATTGTGTTGAAGTGCCTACATGCAGTTGAAGTAGTTTTCGCGATACTTAGCAGGATAAATGTGTTTACATAGTAGCGCTGGTGTTAAGTGGTTGGTAAAGCAAGGCCACTTCGGTCAAGTTCACTCGGCTAATGGCCAAGTGATGATGTATGGAAACTCGGGGGGGACAAGTGTATGAAGGGGAGTTTGACAAAGTATTCGACATCTTGCAATCTGAAAGTTTCAAGTAGATTTACTCAGGTTAGGGAATCCAATCTATAGTATTTGTAGCTAACGTATAAGCATTCTAGAGTTGTTTAGTCGATTAATCGGTTGATGGTATCTTAGTACTTTTAAAATACTTGTTTTGCATGAAGTCCCAAGCAGTTACAGTCTTCTGCGTGCAGTTTGGGTCAGATAGAAATATAGCTTTTATAGCTTTAGCCACACCGCCTTTTAGTCGGCGAATCGATCAGCAGGACATGCCTTTAGGTTAAGACTATCACCTCACAGCTAGAAGGTCCAGGGTTCTATTAACGGGTTTGACAGTAGGCATGGGACGATATTGAAATTTGGTGTCACGATTATCATGGCCAAAATAATTGCGATTAATGATTATATTACGATAATTACGGTAAAAGCCAAAAGTAAAATCTGTCATTGGATAAAATGTAGAAGTTAAGACGTTTCACTGCTCATCCAAGCCGCTTCTTCAGTCCAGTACTGAAGAAGCTGAAGAAGCTGAAGAAGCAGCTTGGATGAGCAGCCAAACGTCAAAGATTTAATTTTGGCCTTTATTATGAATCAGACCTGGACGACTGAGGGATTACACAGACACGATAATCATGGTTGCTGACAGGTTAAAAAAAACAATTTTAATACTATGAATAGGTTCCATATTTAAACAACTGTTAAAGTACTGTACTTTGTTATAAGTGAAAACAACAGTGACCATCAGGGAGTAGTTTTTCTGCACATTCTAGTGACACAATGGCGATTATCTTTGTTGGCAATTATCACGATTAGATAAAAAGTGCCACGAACGATTATTGTGAACCCTTTTCATCATGATAAACGATATTATTCAAAAAACATTCTATAATGACGAAAAGTCAGCTTTACCTTCATCAGAACCTGCCTGATTTTTCCACATGTATTTGAGTCAAATGTATCTTGCCCCAGTACAGATGTATTGTAAAAGCTGCTCCTGTGCGCAATCTGCATCTAATTATAAACCATCTTTTATCATCCGAGAATCAGTCAGTGCATTGTTAGCATGCTAGTTGATGTTAGCATTGCAAATTTCCCCTCTGGCCTTGGAAAGTTTTTATCGGACTAACGCCGAAAAAGCTCACAAGAAAGTCATCCTTCAACTGAGATTGGCACATTTTCAAATGTACCACTTCTATATGTCCCATAGATTATGGTGGAGAATGCTAACCACTCTGCTATCTTTTCCCAACCCCTTTCTCCTTGGTCATCTGTCATGCTTTGAGTGACAGGTGGGTTTAACCAATCACAGTGAAGCACGAATTGTCAAATGAAGCAGCTTACATCCGCTTAGATCATCAAAGTTTTTTTTTTTTTTTTCTTTCTTCCACTCTGGATGTTACATCCGCTTAGATCATCGAAGTTTTTTTTTTTTTTTTTCTTTCTTCGACTCTGGATGTATTTGATTAGCGCAACAGCACACTCCAAGCTGTAAGTCATCCGCTCTCAAGGCCAAACCAGGACTTGCCTTTGGTCTGCTCTCTCTTGTCTCTTCTCTCTTTCACCTTGGCAGTCGCACATTGATGAGGTCATTATGCTCTCAGGCTGTTAAATTGCTGTGACAGGTCGGACCGTATGCTAACACGATTTAGCCTGTTAGCCCCCGGGCTCAGACACGCAGTCACTTGGCAGAAAGTTATTAAACCTAAAGTTAGCCTGAGTGAGATCAGATCTGACTGTGAGGTAGACAATAGGGTGGTTTATTCAGACGAAATACAGATGTGATACTGTCCATGAGTCATCTCTCTGATCTAATGCTAAATCCTATGAGAGCTGCTGGGAAGCTGCTGAATCAATGAAAAATGAACGGCAAAAAGCGATATCCAGGTTGAATTACGAATATTTTATCTTGATTTGAGAAGATTTGATGTGACAAGTAAAACGATTTACGAATGAATCAAGACTTCTGTACTTAAAGGCGCTGTATCTGATTTTTACTAAGAGAAAAGCAGTTCATTTTAAATTGTCTGTAGCGGTTCAAACTCATTTGTTACTTTCTTAATGAATTCATAGCATCAGTTAAATCATTCACCAGTACAATTATTTACAGGAATGAGTTTATAAGCACTTTTCACAACTTTCAGACACCAGAGTGGAGTTTTGCCATCACTCTAGTTGCTAAAAACAACTAGCAGCACTGATTGTGTTTAAATGTCTGCACTCTATGGGTCCTTTTTATTTGAGGGAAGCCGGTCTCAAAAGCAGAGGAGATAGAGTGTTTTTTTGTGGCAGCTGCCAGACTATGGAACAGCGCCCTCTCCCTGTCAGATCCTCTCAGTCTTTAATGCAGTTTAAGACTAGACTGAAAACTCACCACTTCTCCCTGGCATTTAATACGAGCTAGACAGAATATCTTGGTTATTATATTGTTCATTTCCTATATATTGTGTTATCTGTGTATTTGTTTTTTGTTGACTTTTATGTGAAGCACTTTGGTCAGCTGATCTTGTTTTAAATGTGCTGTATAAATAAACTTGAATTGAACTGAACTTATAATTAGACACACAGCGGTCATATTTGGACTGCTTTTATAATATATCAATTATTATTATTATTACATGAAAAAACATGAGTACAACCCCTTTAAAATAAATATCTTATTCCAATAACAATATCATCTGAAGTGAAATCTACTCATGGGGTGAGTGATGGGTGAGTGAAGTGCTTTGCCCTTGGGCACAAGAGTTCTAGTAGCTTCTATGTTTCTTAAAAAAAAAAAAAAAAAAAAGACATATGGAATTAAGACATATAACTTGAAATGCACTTTCTTTATCGCTTCTCCAGTACTTTACAAAGATGTGAGTGTGGACACTGTTGAATCTCCCTGAGTTCAGATGGTTGTGATTAAGAAGTGGATTAGCCAATCGGGAAAACCGTATCAAAACAAATATGGCTGCTTACAAATAAAAAGGAAAGAGGAAAAAATGTCACAGAGGACTAAAAAAAACATTGTGGATTTCTGCAGAATGAATGAGCAAAGCAGTAAACTCTGTTAATCTGAGGTGAGAGAAATTTAATTTTGTTTAAAATAATGGGTGACCAGTGAGCGCCTTCATTTCACAGGCGCTACTGAAATACATGAATGAGACTGCCGTGTTTTTAGAGATATCAGAAGGGATGTGCAAGACAAAATCTGATATGCAGTTTTGTTGAATTTGCACTTTTTTCTTGGACTTGTGGAGTTCTCATTAAGCCCTAAAGATTGCATCATTGAAGTAAAACATGATGTAATGTCTTCTAGTAGCTGGTTGTGTTTCTATGTGTACATCTAACATGTCATCAGCCCATGTGTTACTCACTACAGCTGTCACACCAAGCTCTGTAATCCTCTTTGTTTTATAGACCTAATGGTTTTACCTCAAGGACTACTTTCTCATGACTTCTCTATAAAACGTATCCTGGAATTTATTTGAATGTTTTTACAAATATGGTAATACATATGTATGTAATATTATGTATCTAATTTAGGACTGGCAGCTCTTTCATTGGAAAGGTGATTGGTTGATACAGCTGTCAAATCAATATGTTTGGAAATGGAAGACAAAGGACAAAGGACCAGTTGAAATATGAAAAGTTAACTTATTTTTCACTTAAATATGGTCTACCAAAATGAAAAACACAATCAATGGTCCAAATGCTCAGTTTTCTAGAGATAGGTAATACATCTTGAGGTCTTACAAAAACACGGAATGGAGGGATTTGTTCAGTTATACACAATTTTTAAATGTGTCTCTAATTTAGACTTCTTTTTGAATCATTGGTCCCCCTTTGGTTCAATATAAGGAGCTTTAAAACACTAAAATCTAACAAATCTGTGTAATCCCTCAGTCGTCCAGGTCTGATCCATAGCAAAAGAAAAATAAAATCTGTCAGCTGGACGAAACGTTGTAGGAGTGAAGACGTTTCGCTGCTCATCCAAGCTGCTTCTTCAGCTCTGGTCAGATCACTGGTGGACACTGCGTCATATCTTTCTGAAGGAAGGAGCTAACTACACTGAAACTCAAAACACCTATTGTTTACAGTTTCTGTTTGTAGGCTAGGTCGATTGTGCTGCCCTAAGTGTGCACTGTGCCTGAGTTCTACTTAGGTAGGTCATTCAAGGTCATTCAAGCCCCTAATGAGTGATTTCACACCTATTTGTATCCTGACTAGCCCCATTTTTTTCTTTTGCTACTAAAATCTAACTTTTTTTCATTCAACTATAACTTAAATACAGCTTTAGTTGTAATAATTTAAAAGCCCTGTATCCATGGTTCAAAACACGTCTTGGATAGACCCAGGTTGTTGTTTCCGCGTGCTTCTCATCAGACAACACTGATTGGATTAACTGGTCTGTCCCTGGTGGATGCTTTAGTAAAATGTTTTCCAGAACATTGGAGAAATTAAATAGATGAAATTAAATTAAAGTACAGGGCCCTTTAATAAAAAACAAACAAACTCACAAACACACAAACATCATAGGACAACATTTCAAATTAGCAACAGCTATAGGTTAGGTACTAGTTTAATACTAACGAGCCAGTTTAGTTGTAACAGTAAAATTTTGTTTCTGAAATCTCAATTTTAAAAACTGCATAAATCACATTTTCACCATCACCAACGCCATATAAGTAGTCACACATTAGCTTATTCTCGCTTTCCCTATGGTTCTCCTGTTTTCTGTCACTACACCTTGGTTACAAAGTCATTCTACACAAATCTATTTCCCCCACTCTCCTTTCCCACTACAACTGTCCATCACTTTACCTTCTGTGGTGAGACTGACAGGTACTTTCTCTTCCGTAATCTCATGGCACGCTCCACTGCTCCAATCACTCCAACCCAGCCGACCACTGCCTTTACGTGGGTATGTCGTCTTCTCCGTGCCCCCGTCCAAAGGTGGATAGAGTAGCCACAGACTGTACTCAAGTAAGAGTATTGGTACTTAAAAATAATATAACTCAAGTAGAAGTACAAGGTAGTGATCTAAGAAATTAAACAACTAAGAGTAAAAAAGTATTTGGTAAAATTACTTCTCAAGCAAGAGTCAGTTTAAGAGTAACTGTCGGGACATACCATCTGATTTATAGTTTAAAAGGCCCATATTACACTTTTTCTTGATTTTCATGTATCTTTATTTCTACAGGGAGAGCCCAATGACAGCACTCAGACTCTCTTTTTCATGAGGGTGATGTTAAAATACAAAACAATACAAACAAGACATAAGTCCATTTAAAACATTAAAAACAAGTGCAGGTGTGAGTATAAATGTTCATCACCAGATTATTAAAGTGCATTAGTGGCACCAATGTATCCAGTTTTGCATGTCCTTGAAATGTATTCCATTTCTGGGAAGCAAAATAACCAGAAGCTTTTTTTTCCCATTTCAGTTCTCTACTATCTCTACTAAATAAAAGCTAAAATGTTGCTGTTGACTTGAAAACTAGCACTACATGGCATCACAAGGTGAAAAAGAGCATTTTGAGGTTTAGAGATAGACAGACCAATAATAAAGTGTTACTCAAACATGTGCGAATGAAACAAAACACAACTCCAGGTATGTTTTTGATGAAGTAACAACATTATAACATGGCTTAAAGCTCACAAGAGTCCATTTTGCTTAATATAGGACCTTTAAAGTTAATGGAATTGGAAGAACAAAGCAGTAATAAGGCACAAAATCTGGTATTTTTAAAGGTTAGACACAAAAATGAGAAAAACTAAATCTGAAGAAGTGCTGCAAGAAACACAAATGTTCAAATCATTTCATATTGTCAACAAAAAGCTTTCATCACTTGTAGACTTACTCACAGTGAGAAGAGTAACCAAAACTTTTACTCAAGTAAGAGTACGGTTACTTAATACTAATATTACTCAAGTTGGTGTACAAGTCTGCTGCTAGAAAAGTAGTCTAAAAACTGTAGTATCTTTAAAAAGTGAATATAACTGAGTACTACCCACCTCTGTCCCCGTCCCGCACTGGAGACTGGAGGGGGGACTGCTAGCTTCCTGTTGTACAATGGGAGCAGTGTTTCCATATGGAGGTGCAGAAAACCTAGGCAGGAGTGATGGGGCCGGTTTACAGTAGCTTTCTGTAATACCCGAACAGGAGATGGTAAAGACCGGAGGATTTGGGAAAAGATTTGGGAGATTTCAGTAACAGAGTCCAGAGACAGAGGGTTTAGCAAAAGCGTTCTTGATGATTGGGTGAATTATGTAATGCAGTATCCCTGGACAACCTCGGAGGAGTCCTGAATGATACAATGAGGGTTCTTCAGTTTTCAGTCTTTTTTTGCAAAGAGTAAGAATTGCTTGTTAAATGTTAGTTACAAAATAGTTTAGCAGTCCAGCAGAATGTGTCTTTAAATTAAGGTTAATCTATTAGATAAACGTAAAAAACTGAAATGTTCAGAAAATCATTTTTACATTTTTTACAATATAGTTATTTTTCTATATTTAATCAGTTCTTTTCGCAGAATTTTGTAATTTTTTTCTTTTCTTTTTTTTTTAATATAAACGATACGCCAGATATTTCAAGGTGCACTATGCAGCCTTCTGCCATGGAGAGTTGTTGCATTGCCTTTAATGTTCCACAGTACAGCATTCAACTTATCTCTTTCATTTATTTAATTACATGTGTATTTATTGGACAAAAAATGCCTGGAAAAACCTGCATTCTTATGCAACTTGGCCTGGCCTGGCCATGGCAATGGACTTTCCCATACTGTTGACCATTCCAGACAAAGCAATAATATCACTATGGAGACAAGCAGGTCAAACACCTGAGAAGATACATAGCGTAGATACATAGCGTTTACAATTTTTGCATCTTCACTACAACCAAAATTCGTCCAAACCCTATTGGCCCATGTTGGATGACCCTATTGCTGATATCAGTAGCCTAAATCATTTTTCAAGGCTACCACACCCCTAAAAACACTTAGAAGTGCACTAATGTAACTTTTCTGGTGAGAAGTCCACCATCTGCTTGTCTCGGAGATGTTATTACCTTGTATATTGTAAGAGGATATCTCAGTATAAATGTGAGCTGGGAGCACTGAGCCGTGGACACCGGGGTCTAATGGGGCCATTTTGAGGCCCTCACAGTGATGACATGACCTGAGCTGTGATGGATCACTGACTTCTGCTCACCTCAGAGAAGAATGACATACCAGCTTCCGGTAATCACCAAACAATGGTCGCATTTTAAAGTTGTATCCAAAGGAGACATATTCTGCAACCGCTTTTAACCATGGTGTTTCTTCATTAGCTTACTCTAAGTTGTATTTTGATCATAGACTGTATATATAAATGGACATAGCTAACATGCTAACCTACTAACCACAGTTATCCTGCTAGCCAAATAGGAAATGAGCATGAGCGCGCGTCCAGCTCCATCGACTCCAATTCACTTTGCATTGAAAAACTGTCGCACCTCTCTCCGTAACTTATTTCGCAATTGTGTCCGTAAAGCAAGATATGAACGTTATGCTATGCTAACCTCGATGAACTTCATTTGACTGGAGCCGAACGCTATGGGCGACGTCACACTAACTTAGTCCACTTCTTTACACAGATTCATGCATGTTTGAATAACCCAGTATTGTCCTGCACCTGAGGCTTGAGTGTTCAAAAAATTGCTGTTTTCACCTACCACCTGTCTCCGCCCATAGCCCTGTGCTTAGTTGAGAAAAATGATGACTCTGAGACATCTACATAGAGTTCTAAAATGTTGTGTTGACAATTTTAGACATAAAAACTAATGGGAATGTGCTTCTTGCAGTAGTGCAGGGCCTATCAGTTCTGTGGTTTTGAACAGGAAGTCAACTGTTTTGTTATTAAGCTGTTTAAAATCCAGATTGCAATTTTCCATGAACAAAATTTAAAACCATTCGTGTTCAGTAATAAGTACTTGAAAAAGCATATACCTTGTTTAAACTGAGTGCACATATGTCATATAACTAACCATGTAAAAGATGGTGAGAACAATTACATCTGAATTAAAACCACCGCTACAATCACTACTAAACATTTTGGTTCAACAGCTCAAAAATCAAACAGGGGCAGCTCTAGTTTATTAAAGTTAAGAAAATCTAGTGTTATTGTTACATTTGTCTCCTGAGCCGGTGACAGCGCAGTGATGGAGGAGCAGCCTGAGAGGCACCAGACACATTTGAACAGACCATCTCCCTGTGGCCTCCATAAGTCTGCACTGATCCACAGCTCGCATCCTTGAGCTATTATTGTCCTCTCTATACGTCTGTGGGGTGAGGAAAACAAACAAACCACCAATCTGCCTCTGCTCAATAATCTCTGAATTTATATGTGCCTGTCAGGGAGGTAGTAGCGCTGTTGTATTAAAGCTACCATTTGGAATTAGATTCTAAGCGTTGTATTCTCACACTTCACCACTAGATGCTATCTACGTTACTGCTGACTGGTAGCGTGCAGCTTTGGCCTGACAGAAGACCAGAGAGCGCAGGTGAGCGTGAACAAAGGCGAGGACGAGGACCCTTTTTCCAAACCGCTTCCTCCTTCCTTTTCCTACGCACTAATCCTCATTTTGTGCGTTCCCATGAAGTGCTGTTCCAAGCGGACAAACGGTGAGGAGAAGCGGTTTATCAGCTCCTGTCAGGCCTGTCATCGACTTACTGTTCAATATATGACAGCTGGAACCATATATTTTACTATGCGCACACTCGTCTACATTTTTTTGCAAAAATGGGGAGATTTTTGTTGTTTTTGTTGCGTTACAATAAGATTTGAGCTGTAGATAGTTGGATAAGTCACTTCTATGGCTTATTATTGCTTCATTCTTCATCTGTCTATTTACAAAATGGTTCACTGGGATTCCTGGGCCAGCATCAGCGCTAACTTGTCAGGTGAGAGAGCAACCCGACATGCAAACCGCGCCACATGAGTTTAGTTCCATGTTTATTTAGAAGGATAAACGTCTTATTTAGACTTTCAATAGAGCATCACAGACATTTATGGAGATGAAAGGGAAAACAGCGCTGAGATCAAATCAGCTTTTATCAGCGCTGGAAAACAAGATGAATGTTTGACTCACATTGTTTTGTAATAGCCTTTAGGCACAACTGAAAATGTACCTATTAAAATACCCACAAATTATTTAAAAGATAATTACAACAGCTACGTAACACCGGAACGCAGGCAGCCAGACGTGCAAGACGCATGTTTATTGAGATGAGTAAACATTATTCAATTGCGCCATGTGGGCTGCAAATGAAAGATGTTCTGAGGTGAAACGTGTCTTGGTTTGGACAAACACAGACACATGCATTTACACGTGTATTATGCACAGAATGAAAAGCATTAACAAAACAACTACCGCTCTAGTGCCCCTGTGGCGTTAAAAGGATGAAATTAATGTGAAACTTTGATACCGGCGACATTTGTGGGCTGTTCTTTCACGAGCATGAGCGAGAGGAGCGCGTACAAAGCTACAGCTCCGAGCGCTCTAAAGAAGTAACACTCACTTAGTTTAGTGGAAGTGTGGAGAAAAAGGAAGGAGGAACCGGTTTGGAAAAGGGCCCAGGTGAGGTTTCCCATCTGAGATCTGCTGGCAGGAAAAATGAAGTAATCCACAGGTTTACAGTTTTAGCTGTAGTTTTGGCCCATGGGGTGAGATCCCAGTGAACTACAAAACCCTACTCAACTTTGTACCAAAACCCAAGTCAAGTTGAATTCTAAAACAATGTCCACGGGCGTATAGCATCTAGTTTGATGTTTTCATATAGAGAGAGCAATAGGTCAGAGAAAAACTTTTGTACTTGGCAACTTTGTGAAGTGCACTGAGTTTGTGGATGAAGGAAATACTTTGTCCATAGTTTTGTGTTATTGGGAGTTTGATTGTTCTCCCTGTGTCTGGGTGGATTTCTTGAGGTTACTCTCTTCCTAAATCTATCTAAAACATGCACATTAGGCTTATCCTCCAGCTAGGTACTCCTGACGATCAATATCTTGAGATGGGTCACTTGGTGCTGCAACTGATTCGCACTTTGCTCCTAACAGGTTACCCAAGCGGCACTGAAGGGTGGGTCAAATGAAATCTATACCTTAAAGTGGGACTAAACACCTAAACTCCACCCACAACCACGTGTCCAATAGAGCTGCTAAGGTGTTTGTAATGAGAAACACCTGGCTGTAATCAGGGCAGTCCTGCGTGATGTCATGTATTACTTGAAATTGCAGTGGCCACTGGAGGCAGCACACACTCAGTTTTTCACTTTTTTGATCAGAAAGCTGCAGATGTATCTACTTTGCACTAAAATTGCCAGAAAAGGACTAGACAGTACTATTAAAATATATAAACAATTTAGCAGCAAAAAAGTTGATTTCGTGTTTAGTTCCACTTTAACTTTGAAAATTGACAGTATATTATTCCTAGAAAATGGTGATTAGAATGCAAAGATATTTTAAGCGGAATATGGCTTCAATTCAATTAACTTTTCCCCCGGGTGACTATTACAGAATACATTTTAAACACTAAAATACACACACGAATTACTGGATATAAATAATGAGTTGATTCCAGCGTAAATGTCACGGAATTCCCCTAGTAAATCCAGAATGATATCTGTGTATTTTTATACAGAGGGATATCAGTCTGGCCCCCACTCCCTCCACTGCACCTCGGGCCAGGCTCAAACACGACCGTGCAATCAGATTTGTTTATTTCAGTTACGCATGTGAAACAGTTGAGCTCATTAGCCATCTATTATTTTGAATAAAATCTAATTTCTTTCACATCAGATTAACGGTTTAGTGCTTCGCTCATTGATTCTGTAAAATGCTATGTTTTTCAGTCCCCTGTGATATTTTTTCCTTTCTTTTTTCCTCATAACCAGCCATATTTGTTTGATACGGACAGTCCATGCTTGTCCCTGATTGGCTATTCCACCTGTCAATCATGCTCATCTAAACTCAGGGAGATTCACCGATGACCAGACTCACATCTTCGTAAAGTGTTGGAGAAGTGTGTGTTCTGGATCCCAGGCAAAAAATGTCAATCTAAACTTTTAACTTAACTTAAATTTGAAGTGAAATAGAACTTGTTCCTCCGCTGATGTAAAATTGCACACTCAACTCCAGATATGTCTCAATGTTTTTGCACCATCGTATCGAATATCATAAATAATTTGTTGGTTCAGTATGAATTTCTGAACAACTATTACACCCTCAATGTCAATTATGAATGAAATTAAGGACTTATCTTACTTTTTCTATATATTTTCAATACCATAGACTACAGCAACGTTAGAATACAAGTTTCTTTAAAATAACCAATCATTTTTATTCTGGTGTATTGACTTTGAAATCCTTGGTGTCTGTTTTTACATGGCTCCTATAGAGAACGTGACCTCTTTAGCAGCAGAAGAATCCTCAGAAGAGAAATCCATTGAACGTGACCTAGTTTGGCTCTCATCAGATCTGTGCTGGCGCGTTACACAGGGCTAGACGTATAAAACATGGAGGAGAGGTTGGATTATTTGGTTTAAACGAACTTCATTGTAGGGCTGCAAGATTTATCACAATCGAAATCACAATCTGAATGGAAGAAAATGTGAATTTCCTCCACAAAAATCACCAAAATATACCGTCTTATTCTGGGTTAAAACTGCAGAATACTTATTTGGTGATGAATGATTTTTTACCAAGGCTGAGATGTGGAAGTGGCCGCCTTATGACCATAACATTTGTGGTTCAATCCCATGCATACTGCCGTTGTGTCCTTGGGCAAGACTTAACTATTATTATTTCATGAATTGTACTTTTCAACTTTTCTCACTTTTGTGTATCAGAGAAAGTCCTTGCCTGGGATCCAGAATACACATTTCGTCAATACTTTGCAAAGATGTGAGTCTGGTCACCGGTGAATCGCAGTGAGTTCAGATGGACGTGACTGACAGGTGTATTAACCAATCAGGGACATGCGTGGTTTGCCTGTATCAAAACAAATATGGCTGCTTACGACGAAAACAAAAAGGAAAAAATATCACAGGAGACTGAAAAACATTGTGGATTTCTGTTGAATCAATGAGCGAAGAACTAAACTGTTCATTTCATTTTGTTTGTAAATGAGACGTGACCAATGAGAAAAAAAAAAAAAAATCCGATTGCACGAACATGTTTTGGTTTTGGCTCGAGGCGTGACGGAGGGCGTGGGGACCAGACTGATATCCCTGTGTATAAAAAATATTCCGGATTTGCCAGGCAACCGCTTGTGTATATCAGACAGAGTCCTACAGAGGTTAATTGTCAGTTTGGTCACACAGTTGGTTATTACTGCGCTCCGTTGGGATGTGTTGTATTTTCCTGGCCTGCCTCAGCTTGTGTTTGCGCTTGTGTCCACTGTAATTAAGTGCCCAGTATGCTTTGAAGAGGCTTGTGCGGAGGAGAGAGGAGCTGTGGGACTACGTGGTTATGGTCATAGGGTGTAGAGGGAGGGGCTGACCATCAAGCTAGCGCTGCTGGGTTATCAAAATTAGGAACAATTCAACGTATTTCGCTTCCATTGCTGTTGAGAGACCGCGCTAGCAGCTAGAGGATGCAGCTTGAAAAATGAATAGCAACTTGGCACCCCTGATCGGTGGCACAGTGAGTGAAGTTCTAGCCGTCGTGCAAAAAGGTTCCCAAGTTCAATTCCCTGTTTCTGCCCAAGAGTTGAACCCGTGAGGTGCGAGTGCTAGTTTATTCTAACTAATATACTGGATAAATTGAGTGGTAGTTTTTTTCCATTAATTGTCATGTTAAATAAATCATTGATTCAAAAAAGATCATGTACAATCAAACTGGCGCCAACTACCGCGCCATTATATTATATAGCCATACATATTTTGGGGCGTTCTCATTCTACTGCGGTTGTTCTTATACTTTGTGGTTACAAGCATAGACTGAATATATAAATGGACATAGCTAACCTGCTAGCCGCTGCGTTCCAAATAAGAAGTGAGTGCAGACACGCTTCATATTAACCCGCTCTACATGATCCTGATATTTTTACTTTGCTATTGTGTCCGTAAATCAAGATATGAACATTAATAAGAGACAAATCAAGCGCCTTCTTTCCCTGAGGTCGCTCGGCTAGTGTTAGCAAGTTGCTTAGTGCCCGCTCCATGCTATACCAGTGGTGCGGGAAGGGGCGTTAACTTCAACAGCCCAGCTCCAGATCGGTCCCAAATATGGAACTCGGCTCCAAATTGGCCCCTATAACTGCTCTAGCCTCGATGAACTTCATTTGACTGGAGTTGAACTCTAAGGGTGACGTCACACTCACTTAGTCCACTTCTTTACTCAGTCTGTGGTTACAACAGGTTTTCCCTTGAACCTTGAGAATGTGTTCACTGTGGGTTGTAAGTTGCACAGCAGAAGAAATGGAACAATGATTCACACTATAGGAAAATTTATATGACTCTGGAGTTCTAGTAGTGGCAATTTGTTTCTTCTTTCCTCCATTTAGTATGTCAAGAATCTAAAATATTGCTAACCCATATTTTAAATGCAGTAAGGCTAATATAATATTTTAACCTAGATGTGCTGATTCTGTCTGATAGTGAATTTTAGGTCTGTTGGGAACATTGGGTTGCCATGTTCAAAACTCCAAACAGTTTTGTTTTGTTTTTTTTTAACAATTATTGCAAAAGGGGCTTTAGAATAGTAATGCATTGCTGGAATTTTGAACTGTTGGGTTGGATTCCTAAAGTGTTGAGAGCATAAAAATAAGAATAAAGAATAAATAAATAAATACATATTTCAGTTTCCATATCAAAATCTTGAAAATGTGTTTGGTTATATTCACGGATGTTTTGATAATCTTGCATAATTAGGATTCATCTTGAAACGCTCTATTCCACCACATGATGTGTCAATCAAGTGGCTATCCAGGACGTGCTCCTCCATGTTTTTAAATATACCTTAGCCAAACTTGTTGAGATCAAATCAAACACATCACATCGGCTTCACTAAAATCCGCAAGTAGCCATTGTTTTTAGTATGGTTTGAACTTCCCCCAACGCTCACTGCGCCCCCTGCTGGCCACCATAACTTTGTGTATGCGCAAAAATGGAGCTACATAATTAATATTTCAAACAATATACATTATTTGAAGCATTTATATAAAACTTAACGCTAAGGTATACAAAAGTAAAACAAAAAGCCTGAATGGTCTATCTAGGATCTTGAAATGACCTTTAATAATACAAATATGTACATTTTACAATAACTGTGAAATGATTTAAGTCGTCATGGTAATATATAGTTTCAGATGTCTATCATTTGGTGGGATTAAGCCTGCATTAGTAGTATAGGTATTATATTCTCCCACTTGCAATCGTGTATGGTCTGTGTATGGAAAGGCTTAGGCCATTGGACTAAGTGGTGGGCTTACTCTCAACTCTGATGATTCACGGCAAAGGGCCGGGCTCTCACTATGGAGCGGGTAATTATAGGTTATGCGGTTCTGACGCTGTAACAGGAATACGGGTGCACAGAGAAAGAGAGAGGAAGGAAAAGGAAGGAGAAGGAGAGAGAGGGCTAGAGCAGTGGAGGTGTTTGAACCAATTGGGTGAACTATGGACTATTTTTGCCAGTTTGTTGCATTGACAGAACATTTATTGCTTCTGTTGTGGTCCAAAATCCTTTAATCATAAAACTTTGCCGAAGTATTAGTTTTAGTTGCCATTTTAAGTTAACAGTCCACGCTAGCGAAATGGCGAATATATTATCGGTCTATTAACAATTTGTACGAGGGACTGTGCATCTTTAGTTTGTTTTTTATGTTTAACCCCCAAACTAATGAAACAGGATGTATTAAATAAGACAAGTTTAGCTAAATGGAGTGAGTTTCCGGTATGCAAGGGGCGTACAGAAGAAGAGGAAGAGAGAGAGAGAGGAAGAGGGAGGGAGCATGGAGGAATTTGAATCAATTAGGTGAACTTGGACTTACTATTTTATGAAAGAACATATTGATTGTTTTTGTTGTAGTCCCAAATCCTTTCGGTTACGTTAATAGGATTTTTACTCCATGTAACATTTTGCCCTGCACAACAAAATTAATTCTTACGATATTTGTCTCAGTCTCTCAAAAATCAGTGTTATTGTTGTTAATGGCAGAACATTGGCTAGCAATTGGCTAGCTAGTGGCCAGCACTCTCAAGAAGGTTCCGGGTTTGATTCCTGGTTTGCATGTTTGTTCCTGTGTCTGGGTCGGTTTCCTCTGGGTACTCCGGGTTCCCCCACAATAAGAAAAATCCTCCAGCTAAGGTGGTCCTGACCAAGACCTGCTGAAGATCTGGAGTCTCTGGGTGCGGTACTGCAACATCCACTGCTCCTGACAGGTTGTCCTAGCGGCACTGAAGGATGGGTCAAATGCAGAGAACAAATTACCCTTTAAAGTTTATCTTAACGTCTTCCTTCAGTCCTTTCCTTTCATTCTTACGATTTTAACCAGTTGTTATTTTCTCACCGGTCGCTGATTTATTGACACGACTGGATTTTAAATGAAGAATCAATGAAAACATTTGGTTCAATGCAAATGCTCTTTACTCTTGGTGGTCTTGCCCTCCACACCTCAGACTGAAGCTGACAGCAGAGAGGCCCATGTCAAACAGCGTACATGTGGTTGTCATTACACCACTGCTACTGTTCCATAGGCCGTATTCTGCCGAGAGGGCCCTGGGCTTTGAGTATTCTGTGTGTACTGTGCAGTGTACAGCGCCGATGGCATACAGATGTCCGGAACAGCGCAGAGACAGGTCAGGTAGAGGTGAAGGAGAACTGAATAAAACAACACAGGTTTTCAGAAGATGAGTTCACTGCACTGGCACGTCCAAAGACAAGGGAAACGAGGATATACACGGATTTGGAGTCGTGTTTGGTAATGGAATTGAAATGGGGTTATATGAGGTACTTTGGAAAATGTAAGGATTCATTTAAAGTTTATATGACAGGTTAGGCTGCCATTTAGCCCAAGTAAAACATACATTTAAAAAAAAGAAAAAGTTTGATTTCTAGTTTTCCTAGTTTATAATTGTACTTCCTGGACAGATGGACAAATGACTAGGTTCTTTGTGAAGCTGAGACTATGTAGTTGATTATGTAGTACTCTCATTAAAAGTGGGAACAAGCTCTACACAGAGGAAAATCAGATTTCAAAACCCACCTAGATTATTTTTGGTAAAGATAATGACAGGTGTCTGATACAGCAGGTGTCTAAAGGGATCGTCCGATAGACAGTAGATTGAGCATTTGTTGGGTTTTGACATTTCCCATGTCAAAGCTAAAGCCTATCTCATCAAAAAGTTGATTTAGGGACTTGTGATTGGGTAAAAAATCTAGGTGGAAAGCCTATTTTTTTCCTACTTCCTACTTTTTTATTTGTGGGTTTGGAGTACAAACTGCTCCAAATTCTTCCCAGAGTGGTTGATTTGGCTGAAAATAAGAGGGTTACTGCTTTCCATTCATGTTTCACATGCCCAGGAACAGTTCCCTTTGACAACGGAGTATAAGGGTCACTACAAAATGTATTATGCGGCCACTACGAGAATAAAATTATAACATTTTGAATATAAGAATAAAGTCATAATTTTATGAGAATAAAGTTGTAGCCAAAAAAAGACATAATTTTACCAAAAATAAAGTCAACATGTAATGATTTAGGGCTCGACGCCAAATCAAAATGAACGCAGACTGCAAAAGACTGGCGCTTGGATGAGTGAAAAGCCTACAGAAATGCCCATTAAGGATATCAAACTTTGAAATACTGACATTTTACACATCCCATAAGTTTGTAAGTTAGACAGATCTTCACCGCAGACTCCTCCTTGGAAAAAGCCTGCAGAGTGTGGCGCTCCCTGGGGCTCATTGGGCAGGACACAGGCTGTGGAGGAGTCTCACACTCCACACCCATACTCCGCTCCACTTAGCTTCGCTTTTCTACTATTCTAAACATGGGTACTTTGCACACAATCACTGTTAAAAGATGTGCTCATTGTAGATAACTTCAGCCCCTCATTATGGGCTTGTGGAGCCGTGCACACTGGATAGCCCCGGTTTTATGCACCCATTATAATGTAGCCTAATCTCTATTGTCACTGCACTGTCCTGTTTCTGTCTCCAAATGGTTATAATACACAGAGCTGAAGCTGGTTTCAGTCCCTGATCCCGAATTCTTCATGCGGAATCGACACCTCATACTGTCCTCACTGTTCCCCACTACGGGGTCTGGAGCACTGCATCCACCCTGTATCTGTGGATGTTTCAGTTACACTGAGTAAACATGAGCTGCCACTGTCTGAGCGCACGGCTCCATGAGCCCGCAAACAAGTGCAAACAAGTGCAAACAAGTGTAAACAAGTGTAGAAAGCTTAAAGTCAAGGCAATAGATTTGGTGAAATTCGCACAAAGACTCGTACACCTGTCGATGTCCTGCCCAGGAGCGCTCAGCTACTTGCAGAGGCACATGGGGGTCATTTCTGGGGAAATGATTCAGTTGTTAATGTTTAAAAGGTCATCAATATAAAGTTCTATATCTATCGTATGTAGGTTTTTATTTAATCTTTTAACTCAAATAAGGGTCTTTTGCACTTTGGTTGTGGTGGCGAATTGCTCTTCTGTGTTTTGACATTGATGTCAGCCCCTAAATCTGAATAAAATTACATCTTTACTTTGACTACGACTTTATTCTCATAAAATTGTGACTTTATTCTCGTGAAATTATGACCTTAATGTTAATGTTACGGTTTTATTCTTGTAGCGCCCACATAATACATTTTTTTAAAGTGACCCTTATACTCTTTTATCAGATGGTGGACAAAAGAAAAAAAATAATATTGTGTCTGTGAATGGGTGAGTGGTTCCTTGATGTAAAGCATGGAGATAAAGAGACACCACCAAGTTACAGGTCAGATCTGCCCATAGTAAAATATTCTTTTAGCAAGATAGACAAGTTTAAATGCCATACTGTGGAACATTTCAAGGAAGGCTATATTAGATTGTGCTTGAACTTGAACTTAGAACAAAGACGATTCATATGAAGCAGTGTCGTTATTTAGCAATCTGTTGGAGAGTGAGCTCTCCTCTAATTGAGTTTATGATCAATCTCTGTCAAACAACAGTAAACACAGGAGCTCAACTGCTATCGGACCACATTTCAACCAACTTTTCCAGGCACGGATCCATTGCTAGCATGTGTTACCTTATTTGTGCTTGTTAGCTAGCACGAACAAGCACAAATAAGGTAACATAAACAACATTTATGATGTAAGATGTAAGTGGTGGCTTTCAATTTTAAAGAGAGAGGGGTAGGGGGTATTGTGCAAAAAAAACAAAAAAACAAAAAACTACTTTTTGGAGCTCTCTACCTGGTTATAAAGAGTTTCCATCATCAAAAACATGCCTGAAGTGGTTTAATACATCATCCATGCATGTTTGAGTAATCTAGCGAACTCTCCCAGGCCCTATTTGAACCCTCTGTACAATTAGCAGTACGAGCCCACGCCTCTTGTACAAGACTCATCCCACAAGCCTATGTAACCAGGAGGCTCACTGCATCACTCCCACCCACAGCAATTTTCCATTAGTATGCAAAAGCATGACACAAAACAACTTCATACAACTACAACTTAACAAACCTGATGCAACGTGCAGTAGTTTAGAGAAATGTAATGTGATAGCGCTCTGAAGGTGGAGTGACTTAGCACAGAGAGCAGAGAAGCAAAGACAGGGGCATCAAAAACAAAACTGAAACAAATTAAACATTTTAATACGTTGGTTGATTATCATGAATATAGCATTTTCAAAACAATAAAAGGTAACATGGTCACCTAAGTATGTTATGTGGTAACAATTAATACCCCATAGAAGTGTAATACCCCCGCTTTAAAGGTCCTATACTTACACAAAATGGATTCTTGTGAGCTTTAAGCCATGTTACAATGTTGTTACCTCATCAAAAACATATCTGGAGTTGTGTTTTGTTTCATTCACACGTTTGTGTAACAGTTTTTTAGTAGCCTGTCAACATCTCAAAAGCTCAAAGTGCTCTTTTCCACCTTGTGATGTCACGAGGTGGAAAAGAGCTTTTACTTTAGTTCAGTAGAGATTGGCAATTCTCGGGCTGAAATCATCCGTGTGATTCTAGTGAAGGTTTATGGAGTTTAAAAACACAGTGGAGCACTTCATGTATTACCATATGACATCACAAGAGGAACCGAGTTTTCCATTTGAGATGAGAAATCTGCAGGATTTGTGTGTTGAACATGTGTGAATGAAAAACACAACTCCACGCACGTTTTGATGAGGAAACAACATTATAACAGAGATCATAAAATAGCGCAGAATGGACTTTTAAGATGGAAAAAATAACATCCTTTTTAAGATGTCTTGTTCTCAGGAAATCACTTCTTTCTATAAAACAGCAGGGATTTCTAAAGATGTGCTTAACAAGAATAAAAAAAAAAAAAACATGAATGTACAACAGGTCCTTTCCTTCAAACCCCAAGTCGTATATGTAGCACATGTTTGCATTTATCAGCCTCTCGTTTAAAGGTCAACATCATTACTCTAGATCCAAACTTCCCACTGATTTTCATAGCCGTGGCATAATCACGAATACCTGATTTAGACCTGATTTATGGAGCCGAAGCACAGGACCTGGAGTGATGGAAACTGCATTACCAGGTGCTATTAGGAAGAAGCACAGCAGTGGACAGCCCCATTACTCAAAACTGATACCTATTAATGCCGTTTAGTTAGCAGTCCAATGGTGAGGCCTAATGCATGACTTTTCGGCTAAGTACGATCAGATCATCTAGACTTCCAGAATCAAGGCCAAGGACTGTGAATGAAACATCAGATTAGTGTTGAAATGACTAGGCTACTATTAGAGCGTTCGCCCACTGATCAGAAGTTCAGTGGTTAAAGCTCCACCTCCACCCGTACGTCTTATTTGGTTCTCCTCCTGTTTGTTTCCATGAGAATGTTGTTCCTTTGGTTACTACTATTCCACAGTATGGCATGAAACTAATCTATCTCCGTGAAGAACGTTCCAAAGTGTGGTTTTAACTTTCGATCGTCATAGAATCAAGTTACGCATTGTTGCTTTAAGGTGTAGTGATTGTAAAATGGTACCAATATTTGTTACTAATTTTAGTTTTAAAGCTGAACTATCTATGTGAATTTGGAACATCCGCCATCTTTTTGTAGTAGTGTTGTACTGTTTTGCCTGGATGTTCCGCAGTATGGCATTATACTTACCTAACTCTACATCTGTAGAGAGGAAAGCTCATTCACAAAAATGCATATTTCCAAAGTATTTTTAGAATTTGAAATCTGTGTTTTTCTGCAATTACAAATGTTTGAATATAGGGTTGGGTGATATGCCAAAAAAAATAATATTACGATTTTCTTTGAACCAAACTACGATTTTGATTTTATCACAATTAATGTAAACTTAGTACCTTCAAGCGGAAACAAAGTGATCTTCTTGTTCTGAGAGTTCAGACTTCACTATGATTGGTTAATTCCACCTGTCAGTCACTCTGAGCCCCTTGAGTTTTGCCAAAAGGAGGAGTGGATGTGGAAAGTGTCTGTAGTACTGAATCATCAAGTGACGATTTTACCAAAAAAAGCATATTCAACACCATATTGTGGAACATTCCAGACAACACAACAGACAACTTCTTTAGATACAAGAACAAAAGGGACATCTCGCCAGTAAAGTTACGTAATTCACCTTTAAAAAACAACAACCTGAACTAAATATAAGAGTACGCACCAAGATGACATTTTAAAACAGACAACCAAGGAGTCTAAAAAGCCCACACAGTTTTGAATCCACCACAGAAGGCACGCTCATTATTCCCTCTGCATATTTGTCTATCATTTAAAGTCATTAGGATTCCACCAGAGCGGCCACCGTTAAACAGGGCTCTGGGCAAACTTTGGCTGTAATTCATGTATTGAGACATTGTGCAGTGTGCCCAGCAGCCTGCATACATTTAAGATGAAGTTCAGAAGAGGAAAAATACTACCTCAGGAGATGGGGGTGCACTTTGTCAATAATAGACACTTACTAAAGCACACTAGCTCCCTTTGTCTCTCATGGTGTGTTTGTGGTGTGGGGGAGATGAGCAGAGGTTACGCAGATGACATCACAACATTCGGAATTTTAGCAGTGAGTGGCAAACATGTATGACGCTTCCTTTTAAAATGAGTTTAAAACAGGAACAGTGCACAAATTGCATTGATCTCAATAATAAAAAAGAAACAAAACAAAACACAGATTGCACCAGATTTAGATAAAAGCAAGTGTTTATGTAGATGTTTAATTTGGTTATCGAAGCATAGAGTCCAAATACAGGTCTAAATAATTCACTTCTTGTACATTATTAATAATTCGTCCTTGAGCACTATGTTGCAGACCACAGATCTGCCCCTTTTTAAAATACATTGCAACAGTTTTTTTTGGTATTTAGAGTGAGGCATGAAGCTTGCAGTCTAGTCATTGATATATAGGTAAAACAGCAATGGCCTTTAAATAGATCCATGTGTAATTCCTAATATACATTGTTTTGAGAACAATTAGTATGTCGTTAATACGAACACTGCAGTCTAAAATGTGAAAGAGCTGCTACAGTTTAATAACAAGCAGTAGAAGAAAATCTGTTACAGAACGGGACAGGCTACACACACATTTATCACTGTAAAAGACTTCAGGCACAGTTGAACTGATTACCCATCTCTCTGTATAAATAAGATGTTTGTGACTCTATTTGTTGAGGAAAATAATTGTTGTGGGGCAAGTTGAATTGTCCTTTATCTCTCACTATCGTTATCTAACAAGCTAGCAAAGCTATGCAGAGTTGGAGCAATAACACAGAAACTACTTTCCATTTCTATTTTGCCATATGAAGTTAATTTGAGCAAAACAACAGTTAGCTTTAAATTAAAGATTCACTACGTAACTTTGCAGGTGAGAAGCCTGACACTTGCAATGCAATTCCACTCTGCAATTTCCACAGCATGGCATTAAACTTATATATCTTGCTTATTTTAATAGATTATTTTTTTCAGACCAAGGTATAGTTTTCTTGCCTGACAGTTTCAACTGCTCAGTAGCGGTCTTTGTCAGAGTGGTCACATGATGTTTTTGTGACGTTTCTGGTCAGCTTCAGGACAGTATCCCAGGTGTGTGAGAATAAAAATGCCCCTTCGTCCTGGTTTAAAGTGCTGCGGGCACTTGCCTCTTTGATCCAGCGACCTGGGATACTGTCCTGAAGAAGTCGGACTGCAGATGGCGCTGTCGTCCTGCCTCCACTGGTAGGAAGACAGCGCCAAAACCTGTTTAAGTCAGCTGACCGGACACGTCACAGCAACATCATGTGACCACTCTGAGGAAGAGCGCTGGTGAGAGGTCCAAATAGTCAGGTATGAAAACAAACCTAACCTTGGTCTGAAAAAAGAATCTATTAAAATAAATTAACGGAAGACCAGATGAACCTTATTGGACTATTGTATATTTTGCATTTTTTTCAATAACTGGTGGATGTTTTTATTGCTAAGTTGCTAAAAACTGTGGATCAATCTAGGCAAAACAATAACAGACAACTAGATGACGGACCTTCCAGAAAAGTGACATTGTGAATCTTTAATTCTAAAAGCCAAATTTTGGTAATATTCCCTAAAATGATGCATAACATTGCCAATCCAGACATTCTCAATCATAAGTTATTGTGTAATTGTCATATTCCCTTTTATTGGATGCGGAATCAAATGTCAATATTAAATCCTTGGTGACTATATGGACAAAAGGCTATTTCAAACATACAGCGGTGAATGCATGGACACAGTCTGGTCTGGGGATGGAACGAGTGACCTTTACACACTAATCCCACTGGACACTGCAGCCGCACGTTATGACTTCTGTTTGGAAATCATTTTTTTTGCTGTAAGAAAAGCTTTTGTGGGTAACAGCATGAGATGTATAGATTTCGAGTCACACTGGATGCTTTTTTGATATTTATTCACTCAGAAGAACACAGTATCAACAGTATAAAGTATCAACCATGAGTTGTAACCAGAACTAGGATTACAGTACTCAATGGTGTAAGGTAACAATGTACAAGTAGTAAAGTACTGTACTTAAGACAAATTTTTAGGTATCTGTACTTTACTTAAGTAACTTAATTTTACAGTGGATACTTTTTACTTTTACTTCATTACATTTTTTAACAGGACTAAAAAGTAAAAAGTTCTTTTCATATGACTTGAGGGGTTATTTTTACCATGTTTGTGACATGACATAACATCCTAGGAAATTAACATATTGATTCATATTGTTACTGTTGACGAAACTATGTATCATTTTTGAATGGATATCACTACATTTAACACTTTAACACATTAACAATACTTTTACTTTTTACTCTTAACATACATTTTTAAATGGGTACTTAAATACTTTTACTTAAGTAGTTTTTTTTTGTTTTTGTTTTTTTTTGTAGAATTGAGTACTTCATCCACCACTGCAGTACTTTGATTGCAGTACTTTATACTACCATTACCTGCACAAACCATTTATGAAATACATTTTTTTGTGAGTATTTTTTTCTGTATACTATAAACATTTTTACTTCCTCCAAATAAGAAAGAAAAAATGTGATGCAACAAATTAGTTTAGTGAAAAAATTAAAATAAAATCATTGCAAAATATTGATACAGCGGTAGCACAAAATTAAAAGTGCACTATGTAACTTTTCTGGTGGGAGTCAGCCACCTGCTTGTTTCTATGGAGATGTTATTGCTTTGCCTTTGCAATTTTGCAACCCATCTTGCATTTATTAAATTACAGCTGTTTTTATGTCTCAAAAATTATTATAAAAAATATTATATTTACTGTGAGCGGGCGTGCCTCTCCACAGATCTGACTGTGGCGTCACATGCTTTTGTCTATTGTGAAAGACAAGTTACACCATACTGTGAAACAATCCAGGCAAAGCAATAAAATCCCCATGGACCCTCCATCAGAAACGTTACATAGTGCACTTTTAAGTATAATGATACAGGTTATTTTATCAGGTCTATATTACATTTAATTAATAACTCATTAACCAAACATTCAGCCAGATAAAAATTGTTTTAGATTTAACAGAAGTTAACGTAGAAATCAAACATTAGATGACCAATGGGCCAATTAAACCACATTATAAACCTGTATTGTGCATGTAGCCAAGCCTGACCTATGCATAAAGCCCATAATTACCCCCATTCTGAGCACATCACTTAGAACAGACCCATAATGGCATGTCCTTGAAGATGACTGAGACAATATAATGGAGCACAGTTACTTCCTCACAGCTGCCTAATGCGATTGAGCTCTTAAGGCGGCACTTCTCACTCCATTGTCCAGTCCATTGTCCAGAGAACCTTCTGCTCTCGGCTGACCTTAACCCTCCCCATCCATCACCAGCTGCTAGCGCCGTATGATGGATGCTTTCTATTCAAGTATATCATACGAGGTTTGCAGTGGTCATGATTTTTAAAATAGCTGAAATTTTTGGAGGATTTTAAGATTTTAGTTTTGACAGAGCAAATGATAAATGAATAGACAGAAGATTGGGTTATGGACAAGTTCGTGAATCAAAATTCAGGAGTTGTAATTTCTGTTTTGGCCAGAATTGAACATTTTCATGCAGTTGTCGCATCAACAATTGCAACAATTTCAGTCATAAAAAATAAAAATTATAATTAGCCTACAATCATAATGAATAGACCAAAATTAACTACTATAAAATGATTTGTTGCTCTAATTTAACCCAGATTACAGGAAATCACTTGCCCCAGACCCCACATGCTTTTAAAACCACCTGCTACAAAATCAATACTGAATTTGATTGAGGGCCCCTAATTCATGAGCTAATGGCAAAGGTCTTGGCAAAAACACCCAATTTTAGACTATTTATTACTGCGGGTGGGGGGCAGTCAAAAATCTCACCTGGGGCGCCAAAAGATCTAGGTCCGGCCCTGCACATCAAACTGTTTTAATATGAGGAATATTATGAACACACTCAATGTTAAAATCCCATAATCATGATCTGTTTGTGTTTCCAGATATGAGATAAACATGTTCAAATCAAATATAACTCTTACTGGAAACAGCTGATTTATTCTTAATCACAAAAACATTGGACATGATAGCAAAGTTGTTCATGTTTTATGTTAGAATTTGGTGTTTTAGTTGTCAAGACGATTATCCAATCAGAAGGCAGAATGAGCCTCACGAGTCTCTCATTTGGGTTGCCAGTTTCAATGTTTATGTGGAGTAACTTAACCAAATTTGCTTTGGATCAACTGAAAATACTTGAATAGAAAAAAGAAAAATGAGAGGCTACATTACGATTGGTCAACATTTTAGTTTTAAATCAATTGTAAGGTGAAGTTAATACTGCTGACACTCCATACACCACAAAGAATTTGAATTTTGTTATCGTTCTGTTTAGTATATTTCAAATTTTTAAACAACTAAGCTGCTCAAATGCTTTGCTCAGATACTTTCTTGTGTCTTCTGATTTTCTAGACACACTGTAGCTCATAACAAAAGCTTTGAAATCCGCAAATCCAACACTGGCTGTGCTTCTCCGCTGCCTGACAAATACATCAAACAGGTACAGAGGAACACAGAAGAAAGACTATAGTGAAAATATATATATGTTTCTCTCTTTGCCCGCAGCCTGCTAGCTCACCACTGGGTAATATAAACAGTCCAGATAAGCTATAAAAGTTAACATCCCCGCGCAGTTTTTCCTATTAGAAAACACCTATTTCTATGCCTCCCCTGGTAGAACGGCTCCTATTAAAATTCATTGCACCGCACTTCTGTCTCTGCAAAGTTTTAATAGCTTCGCAAAACAATGGATTATTGTTGCCATTATGTTTCATTTAGGGACGCACAATGAAGGGAAATAGTTCAATTAAATGAAAAACAAAATGCAAATTGACGTGTTTACTATTCAATCTCTCTCTTCGTGGGAATGTTGCCTTGAAGGTTCCACAGCATGGCATTAAACTTTGTGTCTATTGTTGCGGCGACAAGGAGGCGACGTCATAAGCCTGTACAGGTTACAGGTTATGTTTGTGGAGAGGCGAGTCTGCAAAACCGCACGGTAAGAATTAAAACAAGTCGATTTTTTTTTGCTAACTGCATAAGAACAGATACGTTTAAAGGGCCCATATTACGCTATTTTCTAATCTATGTTCTAATGTTGTTTCCTCATCACAAACAGACCTGGAGTTGTAGTTTGTTCCATTCACACGTGTAACGCACAAATCCTGCATATTTAGGCTGATTTCTTTTCTCAAACTGAAAACATTTCGTTCCACCTTGTGATGTCATGTGGTAATACAGGAAGTGCTCCGCTGTGTTTTTAAACTCCATACACCTTCACTAGAATCATTTGGATCATTTCAGCCCTGGAATTGCCGATCTGTATTGAACTAAAGGTAAAAGGCAGCTGTTAACTTGAAAACTACCACTACATGACATCACAAGGTGGAACAGAGCATTTTGAGCTTTGAAGATGTAGACCGACTAATAAACCAGGATTACTTAAACATGTGTGAATGAAACTAAACACAACTCCAGGTATGTTTTTGATGAGGTAACAGCATTATAACATGCCTAGCACCCATTTTGTGTAATATAGGACCTTTAATGCCACACTGCGGAACTTTTCAAGCAAAGCAATAACCTCTTTGGAGACCAGTAAAAGCCTTAAAATGCTAGTGTGTTCTTTAAAACCTGTTTAGTCTTGATTAAGTTTGCCACAGTGTGAATAATAAATACACTGATTTACATTTTGGTTTTAATTAAATTTCCCACAGCATCCATCCGTTTCCCTGTATTGGCAAACGCAAAAAACGCACAATATATCCTATATTAAGGCAACAACCAGAGACACTAAAGGTTACATAGTACACATTTAAGAAAAAATAAATAAAAAATCACTCAGACAACCACAGCATTATATTTTTTTATCAGTGCAATTATCAAAGTAATAATTATGTTTAGCATTTTTGAGTTGTTTGTAAGTGGAGTTGTATATGTGACTTTTTCGCAATAAGTTTCATTACCGATAATTCAGGTGAAATTGGAGGAATTATATATTAAAACTAAAACTATGTATTTTTAACCCTTTAGTTCCTGGACTTTTTTGTCGGTGCATGTGTGAAAAAGTCTTACAGGCTGTGGAGGGTTCCAGCAACGCAAAAACACCGAACGGTTTTGGAGCGGTGAAAAAATAGCACTGTCGACATGGCAATTAACAATTCAAAATGGTAAACGGTAAAAGGTCACATTTTTATATTGTGCTTTTCCACCTTCAAGGCACTCAAAGCAATTTATAAATACACAATATTCTATCTCAAGTCAAGTCCTCAAATGTTGCCTATAAACAGGAAGTGGAAGCCCATGAATAAGACATGAGCAAGACAAGTAAAAAAAATAAAATAATAAAATTAAAAAAAGAAATAAAATATGTAATAAAAAAAAAGAAATCTAAATTCATCAACTTAAGTCATTTTAACCCATTTCATATCCATTCTTGGCAGTGCATTATTTCCCCATATATTACAAAACTCAATTTCATGAACTTGTCCTGGCAGCTGTGGCATTCTTTCCGGGACCACCAAAAACTGCAGTCCCGCGGAGGGCATCAATCAAAGGGGACAGTCCCATATGTGTGCCTTACAGGGGGGACAGGCTCTGACATGGGGGCTATAATCGAGGGGCAGTGCACGTGTCAGCAGGCTGCCCTCTGGTCCACGCCGGTCAACTGTCTCCACACACCCACATCACCACATACAGATTTCCACGGGGGACCTAATGGGTTTAAATAGGTGAGATTATAAGTGTCATTATATGAGAGGGAGATGAACAGGGAGGGGGTGAGCAGGCAGCGGTGGTGAGCGAGGGGATTCAGTTAGGCTACAGAAGTGTAAATAAGGACTGAACCAGGGATAATCTAGTCTGTGGTGACTGTGGATCAGGTGGTACAGTGGTCATCCTATATCCTGAAGATCATTGGTTTGGATTCCGGACCAAGGCATGCTGTTGTTGTGTCCTAGGGCAACACGTTATTTATCTATAAAAATAGTAATGTCTTATCTATTTGTGCACAAGTCTCTCCATGGTCTAGCACCAAAGTATATCTCCCACATGTTAGTGCCACATGAACCATCTCACACTCTGAGGACTTCAGGGACCAGCCCAGAGTCAGGACTAAACATGAAGAATCAGTGTTTCAGTTTTCTGCAGCTAAAACCTGGAACAGTCTTCCTGAAGATGAGTGTTTCAGTTTTCTGCAGCTAAAACCTGGAACAGTCGTCCTGAAGATGAAAGACAGGCCTCTACTTTGACAATGTTTAAATCCAGGCTCAAAACGGTTCTGTTTAGCTGTGCATATGACTGAAAGGTTTTTATTCTATACTCTTCTCTTTTAATGGTAATTTAATAACGATTATTTATGTTTTGATTCGTTTGTTTTATGATCTTAATGTCTTTCTTTTTCTTTAAAGCAGAATTACTTTGTGTATGAATTATGCTACACAAATAAACTTGCCTTGCCTTATCTCGCAAATGATTATTGATTATTTCACATTATTTCAAGTACTTTTGTCAGTTAAAGTTGCACTATGTAACTTTTCTTTTTCACCTGCACCTAAATGGAGACTGCTTATACTATAATAATCTACAGTATGGCATTAAACTTATCAAGCTCATAATTTATTCAATTACAGGATTTTTTATTGCCTTGACAACCATACATTTTTACTTTGAGTGGACTCGTCTTTCCACAGACGCCTGGTAGCGTCACCTGCTTCCTCCATGGAGATAAACAGGATATACAGAAACACAGACTGACTGACAGATTCAATTCAATTCAATTTATTTCAGCTGCCCAAAGTGCTTCACATAAAGTCAACAAAAAACAAATATACAGATAACATGATACATAGGAAAAGAACAATAAAACACCAAGATATTCCATCTAGATAGTATTAAATACCAGGGAGATGAGGCGTTTAACACCATAATACAGTGACATATTCCATGCAAAGCAATCATCTCTATGGAGACAAGCAGATGGCAGACCCTCCGCCAGAAAAGTTACATAGTGCACATATAAATTCAGCAAGATTCCCCTTTTCTCCAAAGTCCCAACATCAACAGCCAAAGATATTGAAAGCGATTGGTGCAACAAACTCATTTTCAAGCTAACCCCCACGTCTAACCTATACTGGATGACATAGGCTATCTACCTGCAGTCTGTCGCATTACCAAGCGTGTTGAATGGGCTAACACCAGGAGCAAACACGGCTAAACCCCACGAGGGAGCTGAGGAGAGGGGAGGATGGAGCTGGGTGAGGTGGGTGGGCTACGGGGTGACGGGGGGCATGCGGAAATGTTTCCTTAAGAGAAAAAGTGTGAACAACAGCAGCAGAGAGGGAGAATGGAGGAGAGCAACCGGAATGGCATTTGTGATAGGGTGACATTTAAAGAAATCTCTGCTCCATCTCCACTGAATGAAAACGTCTTATCCCCGTGCCCGAAAAAAGGAGCAAGCTGTTGTCTGAAGGAATCAAACAGGCACAATGCTATTTGAGGTATATACACTGAGGACAGGAACGGTTTTGTGGACATTTTAATACTTATGAAGGAGTATTGGGGAAATGTTATGTTTTACAGGTCTATAAAATTTTGTTCTGTGGCGTTATGATGTTCCATAGTGGTTAACGCAACTCACAGCTGGAAGGTCCTGGGTTAGATTTCCGGAGAGTGCCACCGTATTATTGTCTTTTTCATGAGCTCTGAGTGTTGTGTGAGTGTAACTGGGTTTTAAGCTCAGCACGGTGAGCCCGAGACAAATTTCCCCTTGGGGATACTAAAGTTTATCTTAATCTTTAATCTTAATCTTATTGTCGTGTACACTTAGTAATTTGGTCTTGCTTTATATTGACAAATAGGAGGTGTTGGTGGGAAAAGAATAGAACTACAGGGGGAAAATGAGTGAATCACAAATTTACCAAAATAGCTGAATGAACTGTGCATGTCCTCTCTGTGTCTGTGTGGGTTCAAAATATCAGAAAGACTTTTCCAATTAAAGGAACACTGTGTATTTTTTCTGGCAGATGGTGCTCCACCTGTGCAAGTTTGTTCAGTGTGGAATTAGATCTATCTATTTTGCATGTATTCTTATACAATTCTGCCTATTGCAAGAAAATACTTTTTGAAACATTAATTTTTACTATGAGTGGGGTGACCTCTCCACAGATCTGACAAGTTAATGCCATACAGTGGAACATTCTAGGTAAACCAGTAACCACCAGGTGGCGCACCCTTCATCAGAAAAGTTAATACTATTGTATCAGTAGTTAGATCTCTCTCTGAAGGATGGTTGTAGGTTGTACGCTCAGATGAATTAGTAATTCTCACTTGTAAAAGAATGTCAACGGTAGAAGATTAAAAATACTTTCTAGAGGGGGAATTCAACAAGGGGTCAGCTCCATTCTCCAACCATTATAACGTCATAGATATTTCATCAAGAGATGGGTCGAGGGTATTGGTTCCCCTCTGAGTGGTGTTAAGTAAACATTGCTGTGTAATTCCTAATCTTTGCTGTCAATAATCTATCCCTTTAGAACTTGTTGCGAGAAGGTAACTGTTGTTCCTTCAAATATTTGCTTATTTCCTTGGTTCATTTAAAAAGAATGGGCTTTCAAATCCTCAAAAGATACTTGTTTGGTGTTTTGTCTTTGAGTTTGATCGGTCGCCAACCTGTCACATTTCTGCCCATCACTGCTCTGTGTTAACTGTTGCTATGGCGAACCCCCTGATCAGCTGCTATTCCCTCTGCCCCCATCTCAAAACCATACCCCTTGTTTCTTATTGTGGGATAGTGACAGAGCATTGCATCATGGGAAGTGAGCTCTCAGCTGTTACTCCCGGGAAACTTTGCCCCCCCAAACCGAGTCCCTCCCAATCTATCCGGTTCTAGGTGAGGCTTTCAATAGTTCCACCACACCTCCCTCCATCTTGGGGTAACTAAGCTCATTTGTCCCCCCCAATAGAACCATGATCTGTCTTTTGTTTGGACCCCAGCCTCCCATTCATGTCCCCCCAGAGAGGAGACAAAAGGGGGAAAGAGCCAGGCGGACACCCTCTATTTGGCCAGACAGACTGTGCTAAAAGCAGCCATAAAGAAATGCATGGAGACGAGGGACACCCCTGCCGCGTACCCGAGGGGAAGAGGGGAGCACGGAGGAATTTTACTACAAGACCACACTATTTAAAGGGATTTAAAGGGGTCATATGGGAACAGGGCTGGAGCTGATTTGGGGAAGTGGAAACTAGAAGATAAGGTGATAAAAAGATAGGAGGAGGCTGTTTGAAGATGTGAAGTTGCTTGGGTTTTGCATTTCATATAATTCTTCATTTGGAACAGTTCAAACCAATTACTTGAAAATACAAATTGCATACTATTATATCAAGATATTTCCCGAATTATCAATATTTATATTTACCACCACTTTTACCTTAGAAATTAAAGTAAACAAAAATGCTCAAATTTCACATATTTTAATTGCGCATATTCCCCAGAGAATGTTTGTTAGTGGCAGACAACACATTGCACCCTCCATCAAATTGTAAATCTAGGAATAATATTTATTTATACAGATCAGTAGATGCCACAAAAAGTTATTTCAATACAAATTATAAATATGATACCAAGGTAGAATACACAATGTAGAATGAGCTAATGTTAAAACTGTACGCTCCAACTTTCAGTTTTACAGATAGGTACTTTCTGCTGAGAAGGGAGAACGAATACATGATACAGAGGAGGGAGAGTGAATATATGGTACAGAGGATGTTAATGTTTTGTTTTTGTTTTTATTTACGTTGTAGATTCTCACTGAAGTCATCAAAACCATGAAGGAACACTTACAGAATGTAGTAAAACAAAAAGTGCCAATCTTTATGCTGATCACTGCTTTGCACAATTCTTGGCATTTCCGCTAATGGACCCTGAGAAGGCACATCTGTGAAGTGAAAACCATTTCAACTGATTTCATCATGAACCTCACTGAGAGAAGGCCAAGTGTTTACAGCACTGTCAACAAAGCAAATGGTGGCTACTTTGAGGAATCTGAATCTAAAAAATTACTGAAATATAGAAAAAAAAAAATAAAATAAAACAAAAAACACTAAATGAGAAGGTATGTCCAAACTTTTGACTGGTAGTGTATATTGGTAGATGGATGGTTAAAGGTGCACTGGTCCAAAGTTATTCCTCACTTATGCTAACAACAACTAGCATGCTAACCGTGCGACTTCCTGATTCTCGGACAATAAAATGATTCATAATTAGACGCAGACAGTACACAGCGGGCCTATTTTGACCTCAACTGCTTATAGAATATATCTGTACTGGGGCAAGACAAATTTTGCTCAAATACATGGAAAACATTGGGTACAGGGGCTTTAAGTTTGTGCTGCAGGCAAACAGCGGGCCTAGAGGTCGACCAAAGAAAAGATTTATATAGTGAAAGAGAACATGTTCGTCATCTTTCTGGATCCATCTTGTCAACTTTGTATCCTGTGGTTACCCTGTCTACCACATCACACCTTATGTTTCAAACCTAAGCTCTCTCTGTGCAGCTTAGACTTTCCCACACTCTTTAAGCAGACTCTAACGTCCCCATTGCATTAATCTACAAATCCTGACATATACATTAGCTGTCTCTCCACCTGCATAATGCTAAAATATAGGCTTTTTTTG
>KN476143.1:82226-92545 GCA_000787095.1 Periophthalmodon schlosseri
GGAAAGAGTAAAACAATGTAGCAGAAAGAGAGGGAGAGAAAAGGAGGGGCGGGGATAAGGAGGGGTTACAGAGAGAGAGAAGAGAGAAAAAGAGAGCGCTAGAGAGGATGGAGGTAGAGAGAAGGAAGAGCAGGGCAAGGGGTAGAGCGAGTGTGTGAAAAAAAGAATGAGGGAGCAGGATAGAGATAAAGAGGGAAGGGGAGGAAAGCGGCGGAGGGAGAGAAAAAGAGAGGGAATGGGAGAGAGAAAGGGAAAGGATCAGGAGAGAGAACAAGAAGAGAGAGAGAGAGAGGAGTCTGCAGTGTCTAGGTCAGAGCCAAAGCAGTGGAGAGAGAGAGAGAGAGAGAGAGAGGAAGAATAGAAAGAGAATGGTACTGATTGTAATTGGAGGAGTTAAATTTGTCTGTAACAATGATGAACAACTTTAATGTCAAACTTAAAAGGTAAAATCTGAAGTCCCCAACCCCGAACGTTCAGTGGTTCAACCCTGCTCTGACCAGTGCATGATGACATCGTGTCCTTGGGCAAGACACTCCGCTCAGCTTGTACACTCAAATTAGCATACCACCAAAGAGTCTGGAGTGAAGGAGTGAAGACTAGTGTAGCTCTTGGAGCATTTTAAGCTGACAAAGCACTACACAACTGTGAGGTCATATTCAGTGATGGAAAGTAACAAAGTACAAGTAGTAAAGTACTGTACTTAAGTAGAATTTTTCGGTATCTGTACTTTACTTAAGTACATTTTACAGTGGATACTTTTTACTTTTGCTTCACTACATTTGAGAGCAGGTATCTGTACTTTCTACTCCATTACATTTTTTACTGGACTGAAAAGTAAAAAGTACTTTTCATATGTTTTGAGGGGTTATTTTTACCATGTTTGTGTTAACATCTTGACTAAAGTTTTTGAGTTCAAGCTTCGGCTTTGAGCAAACAAAAATAAATACACAAAATCCATAAGATATATTAAGAAATTGAATCGGATTACAACCGTTGGGCAAAATAACTTTGTGTTTCACTTGTGTGAAATACTTTTACTTTTTACTCTAAAAGTACATTTTTGAATGGGTACTTAAATACTTCTACTCAAGTGGATTTTTTCATATGATACTTTTACTTGAGTAACTTTTTAACTTTTTGTAACTTTTTTCTAAGTTACAAAATTGAGTACTTCATCCACCGCTGGTAATATTATTAATATAACTAAATCAACTTGCCAAATTTACTGTACATGAAATAGTTTAATAGTTATTGGCTGGTTCAAAGCTACAGTGGTTCATTTTGCCTCTTAACTGTTTTACAGAAAAAAGTTGACATATTTCCTTCATCGGGGCATTGCCAGAAGCTAACATAGTGGTTTTTATATTAACCAATTACTATTTTTAATATACTCCTTCAGAGCAGTTTTAGGGCTTGCAAATGACCATTAATGTTACTACACAGTAAACATACATTAATATTAGGGTTGTCAAAAGTATTAATGCCCAATACTAACCGATACTAAAAGAGTCTCGATATTGAAAATATATACTCAATATACTCTATAGCTCAAATACAGAGATGGGTAGAGTAGCGAAATACTGTACTCAAATAAGAGTAGCGTTACTTCAAAATAATATTACTCAGGTAGAAGTACAAAGTAGTGGTACAAGAAATTACTCAACTTAAGAGTATTTGGGAAACTACTCAAGTGGGAGTAACTGTCGGGAGGTAACATCTGATTTATGATTTGAAGTTAATGTAATTGGAAGGACTGGACATAAAATAATGCACAAAATCTGGTATTTTCATGGATAAACCATTTTTTTATTGATCATTTTTCAAGGATAGACACAAAAATGAACTACATTATATCTGAGGGAGCACTGCAAGAAACACAAATGTTCAAATCATTTCATATTGTCAAGATAAACCTTCTGTCACTTAGACTTACTCACATTGGGAAGAGTAACCACAACTTTTACGTAAGAGTACTGTTACTTCAATAAAGATATTACTCAAGTAGAAGTAAAAGTGTGCTGCTAGAAAAGTCAAATTTATTTAAATGTAACCGAGTACTACTCACCTCTGCTCAAATATAACCCTTCCAGTATCTCGCGTAAGAGTCACAAAAGACTTCGTACAAACACACAAAAAGACCTCTCCACGCTTCCCCCACGTTATCTGCGCTATAAGAATCTATAGGTTGCTGATATATTGACGTTCAGTTCCACGTTGAGGAGAAGACGCGTGGGCAGACAGATAAGCGCTGACAGTGCGCTGAACCCACTCATCACTTTACACATTTGACGAAGCATCGCACAAGCAAGGCACAATGAAATCCTTATCAGATTGTTCTTTCAACATTCTCTCCTGACAGTTTTGTTGAGTTAATATCTTCAAATGAAACACGACCCTCGATGCTTATTATCTAGCCATAGCAGACGCCATTGTCGAGTCTGGGTGGGTACATGAATGTTTTATGGCGCTAACAATGCTTGGACACTTGGCAAAGCTAAAACAGGACTAATTCAAAACGAAGCCAGGATTAAACCAAAACTAAACCAATGATAGTAAAAGAAAAATTCAAATCGGTCAGAACTGAAGAAGCGGCTTGGATGAGCAGCGAAACGGCTTCACTCCTACAACTTTTTGTCCAGTTGGAAGATTTGATTTTTTTTTTTTTTTTTACAATGGATCATACCTGGACGACTGAAGGAAAACACAGGCATCTTTTCATAAACCAATGATACATTCACTAAATTAGGACAATACCAAGACAATGCCAGGTCAGAACGAGATCTAAACCTGGACTCAAACATGTTCTACAATGGTAAATGGTAAATGGTGACATTTTTACATAGTGCTTTTCCACCTTCAAGGCACTCAAAGCACTTTACATCAAGGAACCACTCACCCACTCACACACACATTCATACACCAGTGTACGCAGACACTGGGGGCGAGGGGGGTTAAGTATCTTGCCCAAGGACACAACGACAGCATTCATCTGTGGCAGCTAGAATCGCACCGCATCTGACCGCTCAACCAATGACGTTTATGTAGAGAGCGGGATGGAATGGACTAAACCAGATGGGAACTGGCAGTGTTACAGATTATTTTGCATGTAGAAAAGGCTTTTTGTCAGACTACTGCAGGATGCTAAGTGTAGCTAGCTCCTCCCTTCAGATCGATATAAGGCAGTGTCCAGCAGTGATCTGTCCAGAACTGAAGAAGCAGCTTGGATGAGCAGCGAAACGTCTTCACTCCTACAACCTCTTTGTCCAGCTGACATATTTGAATTTTTCTTTTACTAAAAAAGCGAAATGTTTCGGCTCCCATCCTGAAGCCATTTTCTATTTGATGGTACTGCTCTGAGACACAAGGATTTATACTAACACTGAGTTAAATAAGTCCTGCCCCAAAAGGGAGGAGTTTTTAAAGTGAAACTGACACGCCTTTGTGTACAAACTAACCTCTTTATGGGTCATTATTGTAGTATTGTAATTTGGCTGACTCACCTTCACCACTGTTAAGTACCTGATTAGCATTTCATTGGCTTGATCTCTCACTAGTTCAAAGCGTCCCGTAGACAGCTGGTAAATTATATCTTAATCCACCGTTTCTGTGTAAAGAGGGATTCTCTTTCCTCACTCCTCTTTCAAACCAACCCTTCTCCCTGCTCACTGTCTTCAAATGAGCAGTTTGTAGCTTTGAGATGAGGGTGGACCGCAGACTGTAAACCTGAATTTGAGTGTCTTCTGTGTTGATACGCACTGGACCAATCCTGGATGAATGAGGGATTACACTGTGTTCATTATTTTGCGTGCTTTGTGTACATGCCTTACTCTTTAAATTCAGCTAGAAATTGTAGAATGTAGTACATAATCTAAGATCGCTCACGTTGAAAGAACCATTTTTTTGTAGAATATGTCACTCTAATTGGACGAAGCGTTGCAAGAGCTAACAAATAAAACATTTGCTCAATTTTTTTTTTTCTGACAGTTCTTGATAACACATCTTCAACTGAAACACGAGCCTTGATGCCTATTATCTAGCTGTAGCAGACACAGTGGTCCGGTCTGGGTGGGTCCATGAATGTTTTATGATGCTAGCAACGCTGACACTTGGCATAAAGATGAGTAGTGGGAAACGTGCTTTTGTTTGGACAGCTGTTAGCTCCCGACGCTACACCCGGAGCCTAGCGCACAAAGGGAGCTGAGAGGGTGACAGTGTTTAACCCCACTTAGCTCCTCCGCAGCACTCATAGAGCTATAACAGTATGCATTCAGGAGAGTGACCCGGGACGGCTACACAGACTTGTTTTGGTTGGGTTGAATGGGTGTTGTGTATTGGGCTCATTCTTATTGCTTGTGTTCTTAGTTTGTATGAATAGTTTGTAGGGATAGTTACAATTAGAACTAAACCAAAAGTAAGCTAATTAAACCAGCGCTATAGCAGAACTGACGCATGTCGGCAATAATGGCAAAATCAGGACTAAACCAGGATTAAACCAAAACTTAACCAGGATTAAACCAAGAATAAATCCAGACTTCTTCAAAACCAGGACAATGTCAGGTCAAACTAAACAGACTACACCAGAACTATGTCCTACCAAGAACTAAGCCAGGTGTAACTGGCTGTGTTAAATTGTGATTCTTTAAAGCCAAAAAATAAACTAAAACAAAAGCACTTTTTTTTTAAATTTTGGTTGTGTTTATTGCAATGAAAAAACTCTGAGGAGGCTTGCATCTTCACAAACCTTCTGGAATTCCTTTGGCTATAAACTTCCACAGTATAGCAAAAGAAAAACATCTATCTCCAAGGAAGAATGTTCTGAAGTATGGATTTAACTTTATATTTCCATGGAATCATGCACGTGAAGTGTCATCTCCATAAAGTTACATACTGTAACATGATTTGTCTCTTTGCCTTAAATTTGTAAATGTTTCACAAAAAAAACCAAAAAAAAAACAATTGTACCATGTTGCTACACATTGTTAGTCCGGAACTGCTCTTGACTTACTTTCTTCAAGATAATCTTTCTCAATCATATAGAAAGCAGAAAGCACTTCTCTGCTCTATAAATGAACAATAGTCCGTATTTCTGCTAAAATAGTTTTTAGTAGTATAGGTTGCCATCTTTGTTTTTTTGTTTTTTTTTCTGTGTGCTCGGCCTTTGGATTCTGCCCAAGCCACCTGTCCTATGAATAGTCCAATGGTTTCTATCAAACGTATAAGTGGTAGCAGTTCAAGCCAGATCCTCATGAGTTGGTGGACTCACAAAATGCGTGTTCATCTTCCTGCAAGGTAACTTCAGACCTCCCCTATTTATAATTGAAATTCGAGATAGGACTTCACACCGAATGCGCAAACAAATGTCTCTTTATGTCTTCCAGTCAGTAGTCAGATTACTCACCTCTCACCCAAAACAGCCCATCAAATAAATCCACTGTTTTTATCCACCCAGATGGTTCTGAATGCCCCTCGGATGCAAATGTTCTTATGTGAGGAGTGGTGGAAGTCTGTGATTGTCTTTGTACTGGACCACCATTGGACACATGTGCTCGCCCCCACATTGGAATGCAAGGGCGGTAATGCTCACGGAGAGGCCCATATGTAGACTATGTAAATCTGGTGAAATGGTCCAAAAAAAAGCACCAATGAAGAGGCGACCTGCAGGAGAGGGGTCAGCAGACTCATACAAGTGTTTGAATGCAAGGCAATCCCAATTTGGACACGCAACACGCTCCGAGCCATTCAGCACAGACAAGGACAAACAGATGTCCTGGTATCACAGCCAAAGCGCCGCGTCCGATCGAGCCGGAAAAACAAGGAAAAAAGGGAAAAGTCTGTCTGGCCTCTTGCAGTGAATGGAAGTGTCCAATAAAGCGAGCGTCTAAAGCGCTGAAATATGCAGTCTCTTACGGGCGAAGAGGGACTTAAATGTTTACTCAGCGATTTAGAGGACTTCAAGCATGTTTGAGTGGAGTTTGATGTCTTTATGTGGTCGTGTAAACTTGTACTTACACGTAGAAGTCAACTGAATGTCCAATGGGGCAGACTTAAAGGTGTACTACCTACCTGTACATGTTTTACCTGGGATGTTCCACAGTACGGCATTAACCTATCTATGTTCCACCCGTTCAATTACACGTGTTTTCATTCTCATGCATTCTTACTTTGTGCGGGGTCGCCTCACAGATCTGATGTGTAACTTGGAGGGACCCAATGAAGAACTTACAGAGTGCACCTTTAAAAATGAAAAAAGAAAGTTCTCAAAAGTGAATAGGAGACTTAACCTACTAAATAGACTTTCTATTGTCTTAAAGAGTTAAAACTGTTACAACGTCAAGCAAATATAGCCTATTACACACGGATGCAGTAAAATGTATGTGGCAATATCGAACAAGCTACCAAACAAACATGCTATTTATGATATTTATTAGGCTAATGCTGAGTCAGTGGTTAACTATTGACACGCAATGTGAACCAACAACCAATGATGTCTTTAAATAGTATTTCATTGGCTGGTTGTTGTAACCGTGAGCAACATTGCCTACTGATGTAATACATGAAGGTAGCAGGACCAGCTAAGTGCAGCTTTGTTGTTCTTTATTGAACCGTACCAGTGATTTTTGGATACCATTTAGCTTCTATTTGGAATACAGTCATGTGAAATCTTTGCAGACAGCTATCCATGTTGAATGAGATTACATAAATGTTCTAAATACTGAGTTAGACCCCATTTTTACAACTGCAGAGGTTCACCAAAGTTCAGGCTGACGGATTTGTGTCAGTGTGCTGCGTTCAAAGACTCGTGCTGACTGGGACATCCTGCTGTCAGACACAGCAGCAGACATCACAGATTCACAAGATTAGAAGGCAAAGAAAGTTTATATCGCGCAATCCATATACAAAAAAAAAAGAGTTGAAGGAACATACACATTTGATTAAAATACCAGGAAATCTAATAAAGAAGTCCAATAAATGACTTTGTGCCATATGCACAGGCTTCAACCCTACGAAATAAACCCACGGAAAAAGCTCAGAGCCTGGGTTAGCGGTTAGCTCACTCCCCCTGCACTCGATTACCTTACAGAGGTGTGAGTTACGCTGTAAGACTATCCGGCTCACACCAGGCGACACCCATAAGCCCCTGAAATAGCGATGGATTCAGAAAGGCTGCTGCTTGGGGAAATGAGGAGTTCCAATCCAATAAAGACGAATTTGATTTTTTAGAGAGTATTCATGCATGTGTGGATGTACTGTTAAACTACTGTTATTATCCTCAACTTTTTGCTTACGCTAATTAGCATAAAACAATCAAATGGTGTCATCAATCACTTGTAGTTGTCAATAAATATTAAATTATTGTAGTCTTTTATAACCAGGTGCAAACCGGGACTAAACTGCCTTGCAAATAAGACTGGATTACACATTTTTGAAGCTGGACAAATTAGGTCTATGGTAGGTCTAAACCAGGAGAAGAACAGTAGTGATGGGTCTTTTGGCTAAGATCCAATTCTAGGAACAGATTCCCTTTTGGGAGCTCCGATCCAAACGAACCAATTCTTTGAAAAGAGTTGGACTGCCCAACTCTAAAAAACAGGTGCTGGCCTAATAACCAAAACAAGCTACTGCGTCAATTTTAGATTTAACTAAAAGAAACCAACTAAGTCAAATTATCTCTAAATTCAACTAATTACATTCGGAAAAGTCTTGAGTACCACAACAAAAAGTCCACATACAGCCATTAGTACTACTCTATATACTCCACAATCTGAAAACCTCCTGCCCATACCTCTGCTGTTAGCAACGCACACACCAGCTAGCCAACCGGATCTTTATAGTAATTGCAAAGTCACGTCAAAGCTAAAGGAAGTTGGGGGAATTATACGGCCCATTACAAGTGTCTGGAAACTCGCAGCAGGTGGATGTTCCGTGCAGATTCCACATGGGGGATCCACACACAGGGAGGTTAGGCCCATAAACTTTAGGTCACCAGCACCCGGCATGTTAAAGAGACCCGAGACAATGGCTAGCACGCATCCGCTCCATCTGGACACAGTGGGAACAGCAGTGCGAGGAGGAGGCACCGTATAAAGAATGTTGATGCTGCAGCACAAGTCAGAAGACAATGTAGTAAAAAGTTAATTGCAATTTGAATGATTTGGTTTGGTGGGATAGTACCTCTGGTAAATATTTATCTTAGCTTTGCATCAGTTAAGTGGCAGTTTGTGGAAAAAAGTTGAGAAGAAAAGTACAAAAATACATAGTAGTGCTGAGTTCTAAAATAGAACACCTCCACTAGAGATGGGACAAGATCTCGAGAGACAAAATTGCCACAGGATTGTGAGAAAAATTGTCTCGTGAGATTTTCTTTCCCATGTGTTTACAATTGGACTGGACAAAAAGGGTTATGTGATGGAACTATAAGAGATGTAACTCACCAAAAAGCAGTACTAGAATGGCAACTAAAATGTGAAATCATGAAAATAAAACATTGTCAGGGCAAAACTGGAATTCTGTCAAAATCTTGTCTTGTCTCGATCTCGTGGGCCCAAGTCTCATCTAGTGGAAATTCTGTCAAGATCTCGTGGGCCCAATCTCGTATCAAGTCTCATCTAGTGGAAATTCTGTCACGTTCCATCCCTACCCTCTACCGATGTCATCAACACGGAAAATTCCATCCAAAATATAGACAATTTACACACAAGGAAGGCATTTTTCTGACAGTTTAAACATTAATTTAACAAAATAAAGGTGCTGTAATTAATTTTTATTCATCTAATCATGCTTATTGTGCAATTTAGACATGTTTTGGCTCTTTTTAACACTACGGTTGCTAGGTAACATGAATTACCTCTACGTATATCCTATCTGCCGCCCGTGTCCAACCAGGAAGTAAAATGATAAACTTCACCAGAAAACTAGGAAACGTATTTTGTAAAGTCTTAAATATAGTGATGTTGATTATGATTTAGTGGACGAAAGTACTCTAACCTGTCATATCCGCTTTAAAGAGGACAAGGACAATGGCTAGGCGCATCCTCTCCATCTGGTCACAGTGGCAATAGCAGTGTGACGAGGTAGAAATGAACTGAGATTTGAATGGTTGCTGGATGGTTTAACACTGGGGCTGCTTCATTTGGCTCAAAACAATTAAGGCATCGTAAAGCAATGGCAATTATCTGGAAACAAAATGTGTACAGAAAGGGACAATTAAGGTTTATGGTCTGAACTAGGATCTTGTGCAGTTTCTAATGAGCCATTTTAGGGGGAAAACAATACACTGTGAAAGCAAGTAAACGATGGAGCATTCTCTGAAAGTTAATATAGACATTTGTTAAACATTTAGAACAGTTCGCAGTGCAACTCTGCCCAATAGCCCACAAGCCTACGTCACCCATGCCCCCGCGCGACAATTTTCCATAAATATACGAAAGTGTGATACAAAAGAACGCACTACAACTTCACAAACCTGATCCGATGTGCAGTAGTTTCATAAGCGAAATGCAAGCCGACTGTGTTGTGATAGCGCTCTGAAGGGGGCGTGACTTAGCGCGGGGAGCAAATGGAGGGGGGCCTACTATAGTAATTGCTATCAGTTAAGTATGTCTCTTGATGTCTGCAACCTTGGTCAAGAATTAATTAAGGTTGTTTTAAAATTGCTAAGTTACACTAATTAGTGTACTTACAACTGTTAACGATCATTTCAGCTTTAGTTTAGCCTAATAGCGACGCCAATAGGGTAACAGTGCAGTTCAAATGTTTCTGATTACCACAAAGGACAAGATAGAGATGGAAGCATCCCAAATACCAGTTCAGACAGGAGACGTAAATGTCAAGAAGAAAAACAGCTTGTCCAAGTCCAGACGCAGTACATCTTTGGTAACACATGTTGTACATATGTCTTTAAGGGCCAGTCTCCCTACCCAGAATCCAAGCCACTCACCCCTCACTGTCATATTTTGGTAATCTAAGAAGCTCCTCTGTGTTTTTAAAGTCAATACACCTTTATTATGTGTGTTCTGATCATGTCGGTTTTCAAATTGCCTCAACTACTTTGACATTTTTGAAAACAGCAACCATTTTGTTTTTGGCTTCATACAAAATACTTCACTTTTAAATGTGTTGGAAGATGCAGTCCTAGCGCCCTCTATTGTCATATTATATACAGATATTTCAGGTCTGTGGAATGTGTTCAAGACGCCATATCTGTTTAAAGTTGTTGTAGAGCAAATAAGGCAGTGTAACTAAGGTAAGGTATGATTGATGATTGAGTACACCCATAAAAAAAATAATAAATAAAAAAAATAAATAAATTAATTAATTAA
>JACM01018302.1:0-19470 GCA_000787095.1 Periophthalmodon schlosseri
ACTGCACTACAGCGGAGATGCGTCAGTTGCGCGCACAGCGCACGTACCACATGCAATGTATATTATGGAGGGTTGCCAGATTGGGGGCCCTCTTGTGGCCTCGGGGCCCTAACAGGTTAGATCTGTGGAGAAGGGACCCTGCTCATAGTAAGAATGCATGTTTTTAACGTTTTTTGGAGCAATATTAATACCCACAATTTAGTAATTGCATGTTATATAAGTTTATTACCATACTGTGGAAATATCAGAAAAAGAAATTACATCTCCTTGGCAGCAGACGAACCACCTAAAAAGTAACATAGTGCTCTTTTAAGTAAAAAAAATGTTAGATGATAGAATACAGATGATGCAATTAAGCTGCAAATGTTTGGTTTTTTTGGGGTTTTTTTTACAATCAAATTATAACTTTTTGCTTAACATGACACTATAAAAATACCCAAAAATGGATTAGTGTGCCCTATAATCTTTAGACACAATTTCAAAAACAATCAAGTGCTAATATTATTATTATTATTAAATAAAAAGCCCCAAAATCCCTCCCATTGAGAGTGAATGAGTCATGAAGCGTAGAGGAAACTGCTACTGTTAACTGTTGTTGTTCATTTGTTTCCCATTACAGAGCCCCCATTTTGGATAATTAGTTCTGACACTACCTTTTCCCCGCGGTGTTGATTAGACCTAATTAATGACTCCAGGCAAGATGGAGGATGGCTGCCCTCACGGAGCTGTTTTCAGCCCTCCCCAGGTAATTCAAGCTGTCCTTTTAGTGCTGCATGGGTAAATTAATATTAGTTTGGGGAGTATTATGTTAATTTATTATTTTGGCACAAAGTAGTTTGTAGTAGTTTGGCACATAGAGCTAATGGATGTGGAATTGTACTAGTCTTTCAGTAAGGGAAAGACCTGATTCTTGATACCTAAATCAAAAGGTCAATTTTTTTTCCAGTAACCATACTTATTTAGAAGTAATAGTAGAGTGTTTTAATTTCAATACTAGTTTTAGTATCTGGGAATAATTTTTTGACAACTCTAAATTGCAGCCTGAGCCTACTATGCAAATATGTGATATTTAGCCATGGTTAAATTGCTAGTTTATTGTATTGTTAGTTATCTTAGTGGTTTTGACTAGTTTTAATTTAATTGCTAGTAATATATAGCCTAATAATAATGTCATGTATTGTCTGTGTAATCCGTCAGTCGTCCAGGTATGATCAATAGTAAAAGAAATGCTCAGACCTAAAGCTAAACAAGGAAAACAACAGGGTTAAATATGACTCAAGCACAGTTCAGTAGATCTAGCCAACAAACAGAAACTGTAAACGTTCATTTCAGTGTTGTTTGCTCCTCCTTTCAGACAGATATAAGGCAGTGTCCAGCAGTAATCTGACCAGAACTGAAGAAGCCGCTTGGATGAGCAGCCAAACGTCTTCACTCTACAACTTTTTGTCCAGTTGACAGATCTGATTTTTTTCTTTTACAATGTCATGCATTATTATTATTTATTTATGTGTCTGTGTCTTTATATATTTTAACAGTATGAAGCATTTATACCTTACAAATACAACAATCAAACACACTGGAAGTTATTTGAAATATTGTGCACAAGTAATGAACAAAAATCCTCAGGTGGTACCAGTTACAGAGTGTTGCCTTGTTAGCTTCAATTTACCTCATCACATATTACTTGCTTATTAGCTTGAAAAAGTCACCTGGGACGTTAGCTAATAGCTACCAAAAAAACAACAGTAAAATTCTCAAGTAGAAACAATTAGCGGACGCTCCCAAGGCATTAGCTGTACCTCACAATGGTTAAGCCCAAACCACTGATGTTTTTAGTTAGTAAGTAAAAGCCATTTCATTTAGCTATGAAGTGTTACATTTGTGGTTATTACCGCCCCCTTGTGGCAGGGTAGAGAATATTTGGCTTCAATTAACATGGTAATGTTACAGACCACTTTCTTGCATCTACTATTTACAATTACACATTTAAAAAAATGTAAATATTACCCACCTCTAAATCTAAGAATCATTGTTTACATTTTCAAACTACACTTACACACTTGTACCTACAATTTCCTTTCCTTTTTTTCCACTATATTGCATTACATGTAAATTCTACTTTTGAGTTTAACCATGATGTAATGCTGTTCCCTTTGGGGCTGTCAAAAGTAAATGGTAAATGGTCACATTTTTATATAACACTTTTCCACCTTCAAGGCACTCAAAGCACTTTACATCAAGGAACCACTCACCAATTCACACACACATTCATACGGGGCATCGGACTGGGGGGTAAAGGGTAAAGGGTACTGTTTATCCTGGGTCCAGTACAGGAAGGGGCCCTTTACAAAGTCTGTAATGTGCATTTTTCACCAAACAACATGTGCGGGCCACCAAGATGATTTGTACCCAGGGCCCAGAATTTGGAGCTGCGCCCCTGCACTCGTACACCAATGTACGCAGACACTGGGGACGACATGGGTTAAGTGTCTTGCCCAAGGACACAACAAAAATCAGAAACAAATCAATACTAAAACTAGTATTAAAACTAGATATTCATTTGTAAAATTATGAATAGTAAAAAAGTCACATTCAGACAAAAATTTAGAATGACGGCTTTAGAATGACGTCTAACTTGAACCTATGTATTTTAGTGTATGTTCAAATATTTACAACTCATTTTTAAAGCAATCAATGAATCATTTCATTGTGGTGATATTTATTGTATAATTGGTGCACGCATTTGCATTTTTAATAAAAGAAATAAGCTACTATGTATGAGTTTTATTTTGAAAAGCACAATAGCGTTTAACAGATAGAAGCCATAAATTCACCAACAGTAGTGGGTTGTAAAAATAAAAATAGTAACACTAAGGTACAGTACATAGATGCTATAAACGCTATTTTTCAGTGAAGATTGCAATATTCAGCAGCACAGTAAGGATTATTGATGATTGGTTTAAATATTTCTTACTTGCAGTTTTCTTTTGTGTTATGTTCTTTTTGTTTTGATAAATTATAAAAGATAATAAACAGTTGAATTATATATATAAAAAGATGATTGTGGATTAGATCTGAATGTCTCACAGGAACAGAGCATGGCGAGGAGTGTGCTTAGGCCCATCTGATTAACTGTACGTTCCTTATCGCCGATGACTTGAAACCTCCGCACAAAAGCACGAACAGCCAGTGAGTAAGACGAAGATGAGATTATTATTAAGATGAAGATTTGTCACGTATTTACATCAACTGCCAACAAGTCACTGCAGCAATCTGGTATGTTTGTTATAATGGGGAGAGATATCACGGGCATCAGTAATCGTGCTTATCTGTGTGGACTTGAAACTAAAAAATGTGGTATGGTAAACTATATAAGAATCGCTGCTAGACAAGAAACTCAATGTATTATAATAGGATATAATCAAAGCAATGATACACATAGTATCTACATGTACATCTACACAGTACTACATATTATCCATGGGTTTCAGAATGTTTATAGAAGATGTATTGTGCTCGTGTCTGCTGTATAGTTATAATCTATGACACCCGTGGAACATTACGTTATAATTTGCACATTTTAAATCACAATATTCACCCAAAACGACTTAATAAAAGAAAGAAGTCCGCTGACTCCCGCGTTAGAAAACTGCGGTGCCCAGTGGGAGCCGACGTCGATATAAACGTCATCACAACAAAGAGCCGTTTAACTGTCAGCCCCCCCATGGACAGCAGCAGATTACACTAGTGAGTAGAAGATTTTTTTTTCATTTGTACCAAAATTACTACGCGACGCTGCTGAAACCCGGTGTATAAAGGATTAAAAAAATAAAATTGGAGAACGAACTAAGTATAGAGCAGTGGACGTATGTCGGTTGCGGCGAAAACGGGTGTTGATTGGCAACATGGCGTCTTGAAAATAAGCAATTAAAGATTGCTCAAACACACACAAATCACTCCAAATACAACTTCAAGAGGGTAAATGAGAAGGGGAAACAACTATAACATGGATAAAAGATCTGAGAAGTCGAGTTTGCATTAATGGACCTAAAAATTTGGATTGTTGCCATAGTGATTAAGAATTTAAAACAAAATATTATACCTTTCCAATGGGAAAAAGTTCTCAAAATGGTGCATATAACAGGAAGTTCAAACCCATTAAACTTTTGGAAATTACTATTGATCTGCTGCTTAGGGTTTTGTGCTTTTTCCATCATTCAATATATCTTTTAAAGTTTTTGGCTTTTCTCGTAAAAAATAACTGAAATGCTCAAAATTGGATGACATTTTCATTTTTTGCTTGTTGGCAACATAACATTAAGTGTGTCCCAGTGGATAATCACAAAACAAAATTGTCATATTAATCACATCACATTACTCACAATTAAATAGAGATTCAGTAGTTTTAAGTTTTAAATCTCCAATGATCAGCTTGTTTTTTTTTTTTTTCATTTGAGATCTCCACACAACCAACCACTGGTGGTTTTGTTACTTAAGTAAAAGTACAGATACTTGAACAAAAAAAAAAAAAAACCTCAATTAAAAGTATCACATGAAAGTATTAAAGTACCTGTTTAAAAATGTACTTAACGAGTAAAACGTAAAAGTATTTCGTGTAGACTTTGAGACTTTGAGATCTAATGACGCTTCAGATGATTTTGATAAAGATTTGTTGCTGAAGTTTGTTCAACAGAAACAACGGAATCGGTCCTTTTTTTTTTTCAAGCTGTTTTTATTTGTATATTTGTGTTTGCTCAAACTATGAATGTGTTAAAATAAACCCTTCAACTTTTCAGCAGGTTTATATTCCACGACTGCAACCAATCATGCAACAGCAAGAGCATGTCGTCTGGAGAAAGGTTCAGGCTATGGAAAAATAAGTTAGATTTTTTTGTGTTAAATTCCACTGACTAAACTAAGCTAAAAGTCTAATTCTTGAAATCAATATTTGGTTTTATTAGGAAATTGTCTATTCGATCAATATGAGCAGACAAATGTTTTTCAGTCTGATTAAATTATATTTCTGAATGTACCTGAACCCAGTATAGTATATTGTTTTCCCACACTGGCCTATGACGTGCTGAGTCAGGGGGCCACCAAGACACTACTCAAATAAATATGTTCATACTCTGATATTGCATTACATTAGGTTGGCACAGTTGTGCTCTGTCTGTCATTACTCAGACTTTAGCCAGTTTGACCTTACTCGTTACAGTTGTTGTTGAAAACCACCCTTACACTGCGATGATGGTTCAAATCATAACCCCAAGATGTGCACAGTATTTAGTCAGACGTTCCTTCATTTTCCTGGCACAGTTTGTATGACATGTGACGATATGGGGGCTCCCAGGCAACGCCGCAGGGGCTGATGCTTATCTGGAGTACACAGATCGAGGACCACACTGCCTCCATCACCACCTGCTCCCCAAATCCAAATAATTACCTGTGGGTTCATGTGGGCTCTTTTAAAACACAGAAGAGCTGCAACCATTTTGTATTTGTGAAAACCTTGAAGGGCAAACACGATTATTTCCATGTATGCAAAATGTGTCTTTCCCCAGTACAGAAATAGTGTAGAAACAGCTCTTAAGGTTTAAATGAGTCTGTCTGTTTTATTGTCCAAGAAGCAACAAGTGCGTGGTTAGCGTGCTAGTTGTTGTTAGCGTTTCTGTTATCAATCATGGTGAAATGTGTACTCTCAGAAGAACACGTAATAACAAGTAATATCTTGATATGATTTTTAGGCATTTTGTTAAACCCTTTAAAAATATTTATTTACATTAACTGTTTTATATGTATTGGAATTTGTTACATTTCTCTTGCTTTCTGTTTTACACATCACTTTATGACCATTTCTTGTAATTTGGCACTTATAACATGAAAATAACACCGTCATTTGCAGCTGATGTCGTCAACATTCCCTGGGGTATGATAACTGGAGGCACTGCTCTGTCTGAAGCTTTGTTACTCAAGTTTGACTTTAATCTGAGCTTTGTTTTAACACAATCTGACCATAAACAGTTGAGCTGATTTTGTGCTGTCCCCTCAAATAACATTACAGTCACAAGCTAGCATTAGCCAACAGTTTCTAAGTTAGTCACTCTCACGTTTTTTGTTGAAAATCAAACACCTAAATGGGTCCATGGGTCCAGGCTCTGGAAAATGTGTTGTGTAATTCAATTTTGTATTTTAAGGTAAAGTTTAAGTTTAAGTTTGGATCATAAAATGTGACAGTAACAGGTCCACTGACTGACCACTGAAGACTTGGGTCTTAATACTTACCAGGCTCTGTTTGCTGTGTGCATGGCAACTGCTGAACATTCTACCACAGACATACATGCAGTACACACCCAGCATGAGGTCACTCCAAATCCAAATATCAATTCTTATACCATAAAGGCCGAGCTTGCTCCTGTTTTCCGCATTGCTTGTCTACCACTCACCTAATAACTATTGTTTCTGTGTTCTTCTCTATAGGAGGAAAAGTTGTGATTTGAGCCATGCGGAAACAACTTGACAAGTTGCCTGCGCAGTCCGAGAAGAGCTCAAAGATGAAGTAAAACCCGGGCTGACAGAGACAAATTGGCTTGTTTTGTTGTTGGGGAAAGTGTAGCATTCATCTGTCACTTTAGGCCTGTTGACAAGGCACAAGTGTGGTGAGTAATGGCTTGTAAATGTTTCTATCTCTCTTGCTTTGATATAGTATACCCACCGCCTGCCTTCCTCACTTTAAGGCATTCACTTTTAAAGGAGACATATTGTTTAGAATCGACTTTCACGTTTTTAAACCATGTTATAACAGTGTTCCTTCATCATTAGCTAACTCAAAGTTGTACATTGATTGATTCGTGCATGTTTAAATAATCCTCCATTGTCACGCATTTGAGGATTGACTGCAATGTCTGTTTTCACCAACCCCGTATCTCCACCCACTTCACTGCAATTCATCAAACAATATAGACTACTTATTCATCAAAATCCAAATCATCAGATATTCCACTTTAACTTTCTGCATAGAACTTATTTGACACCAGAAAAGCTGTATCTGATGAAACTCTTTCCTTTTCCAATATGCAACAAAAGTTCTGAAACAAAAGCTATTGGTACTTTTTATCCACATTTTTTGGAACTGTAAAGATGTCAGTATAACTTTTTTTTATTTTTTTTTTACCACATTTCAAATAAACAACTGAATGCAAAAAAAGAAAACAAACAAAGAAATATAGACTCCGGGTGTCAGTTTGAAGAGTTTAAAAATGTCACGTTGTCTTTTTTCAACAATAAAAACACAAACAATCTGCTCCCTGTTATAGTAAAATGCCACTATGAAGAGGAACAGGAAGTCAAAGGACCTGTTTCTATTATTGAGCCGTTTGGAATAAACAATGTAAAATAACGATATGAATAATGACGTATGCCAGGTCAAAGTTTAGACACATCTTCTCATTTATAGTTTTTTCTTTATGTTTAGTACTTTCTTCATTCCAGATACATACTGAAGACATCAAATATATGGAACAAGATATATGGAATCCATCTATTTTCTTCCTCTTATCCGGGGCTGGGTCACGGGGGCAGCAGTTTAAACAAGGACTCCCAGACTTCCCTCACCCCAGACACTTCCACCAGCTCCTCCGGTGGGACCCCGAGGCGTTCCCAGGCCAGCTGAGAGACATAGTCCCTCCAGCGTGTCCTGGGTCTTCCCCGGGGGCCTCCTCCTGGTGGGACGGTGGGACCTAAGAGGTGTCCGGAACGTCTAAGAGGCATTCGGAACACATGCCCGAGCCACCTCAGCTGCTCCTCTTGATGTGGAGGAGGATGTATGGACATATGGAATTATGTACCAAATAAATCTATATGTTTTATATTCAGATTCATCCAAGTAAACACCTTTTGCTTTGTTGACAGCGCTGCAAACCCTTGGCCTTCTCTCATTGAGCTTCATGATGAAATCACCTGAAACGGTTTTCACTTCACAGCTGTGCTTTGTCAGGGTTCAATTAGGAAAACAGCGAACAAAGCAAAGGATGGCTATTTTGAACAATTTAAAATCTGAAACATGTGTTGAGTTATTTCTCAGGTTTTTGTTTACTACTTTGGGTTTGTTCACAGTTTTGATGATTTCCGTGAGAATCCACAATGTAAATAGTCATGAAGATAAAGAAAAAACAAATACATGGAAAAAGTGTTTCAAAACTTCTGACTGTTAGTGTCTGCTATAGTTTAACACTAAATATCTGAAAAAGCACAGTATGTCCTCTTTAAACAAAAAAAATGTAAGCTGTAAATCTGGACGGTCCGACTCTTTTTTAAATGCTTTTTCTGGTGGTTTTTTTTTTGTTTTTTTTTCAGTTATCCCAAATAAGCACAGAGGTGTTAGCAGAGATCGGGGGTAGTTGTAAATACAGCATAACTCAAATTGTAACTCTGAGTTAGTTAGTGATGAGGGAACACAGTTATGACATGGTTAAAAGCTTCTAAAAGTTGATTTCAAAAATATTTCCTCCTCTGGCTTGGCCCCTAACTCCCAGCATGAGTCACATACAATCAGGTGGGACTCTCGGGGTCCTGGACAACACACGGGGGAACATTTGGAGGGATTACAAGACAGCTTCTTTTCAGAGTCAATCAGCGGATAAAATGAGTCCTTTTGAATAGGTTAAACTACCAGTGTAGGGTCACAGTGAGCAGGCTAAAGAGCACAGTCAGGTGGAAGGAATATACACCTGCTGAGGATTGTGGGAGTGAATTAAAATGTACCCAGTGCGCCACTAAGTTCACAATTTTTCTCTGTTCACCACGGTTGCCACATCACAATTGGAATCACAATTGGCAATGGACTGCAGTTATTTAAGTAACATTATTTTCCTCTGCAAACAACAAAATACACTAAAAATGAAAGATCCTATTTGAATATTTTATTGTTTTATGTTTACCAAAAGCAAATTATTTAAATTTTAAGATGATTTTAAGTTAAGTTTAATGCCATTCTGTGGAACATTTCAGGCAAAGCAGAAACATGCCCATTAGTTTTGTCACGATACAAAAATTTCGGACTGTATTTCGATACTAAAGAATAGACTTGATAAATACAATACCAATACCAATACCTTTAGATAAGAGAATAGAATGTCATTTTCAACATAAAATCGTAGTAGTAGTAGTAGTAGTACTTTCTTTTATATTACCATGTGGCCTTATATCTAGTCTGTGTGTCTTATACTTGTTCTGATACAGCTCAAGATCATTCTAAAATTATTCAGGAAAGGTCCATTTCTACTGTGAATGTGACTCTTTTAGTATCAATACTTACTCAAATGAGTATTTAGTTTTAATACTAGTTTTAGTATCAATTAGTATCTCATTTTCGATACTTTTGACAACCCTAATCTCCATGGAGGTGAGCATATTACAGACGCACCTCCAGGAAAGTTACATAGTGCGCCTTTAAAATATATTCATTATCATAAATTATTTAAATAGAAAGGGCCAAAATATATTTAAATAGGTTTAACGATTCATCTCCTCACGTGTCATTCCACCTGGACGGGGTGACAGGAGCTCAGTTGGTGTTTGTCCACTGATCTGAAGGTTGGCGGTTCGAATCCTGTTCTCAACATAAACATCATTGGTTGAGCGGTCACATCTACTGACCCACAGGTTGGCGGCGCGATTCCAGCTCCCACAGATGAACGCTGTTGTTGTGTCCTTGGGCAAGACACTTAACTCTCCTCGCCCCCAGTGTCTGCGTACACTGGTGTATGAGCGTGTGTGTGAATGAATGAGTGGTTCCTTGATGTAAAGCGTTTGAGTGCCTTGAAGGTGGAAAAGCGCTATATAAAAATGTGACTATTTACCATGTACGTGTTTAAAACGTGCACTGTGAACCGAATCCAGATTTGAAAACGCACACTGCAAACTCAGTCGCATTCGGAATACGTTTCGGAAAATGTTGTATTTTCCCCAAATCGTTCCACCCTACCTACCACTCGCACTGTCAAATTTGTATGTGTCAATTGTCACCAAAATTGTCCTGTGGGTAATTTTCTTGTTGGAATAATCACTGAATGACAACAATTTACTCCACTTTGGATACTGATGAGTCTGCAATTACCAAAGTTTTATCTGACAACATTATAGCAGCAGAATTATTCATGAGAGAAGGAAAAATAAAGATAAACTCACATTCACTCGCTTGTAGAGTCTGAGTCATGACATCGCACTTATTGAGACAGATAGCAATTACCTCTCATCAGCTCTAATGTATTCCAGGCATGATTGAGCTCCGAGTGGACACGGGTGCAGTCATTTTAGTGCTGCACCATAACAAAACAAGCCATAGACTAGATGTTTATGTCAGTGCAGTTTGTCATTTTCTATTTCGGATGAACAGTTTTATCTCTCAGATGCATGTGAGTAAATGAGACCGTAAAAAGATTATATTCGCTTTGAAATGAAAACTCCTATGCTGAGCAAAATGGACACTTGTGAGCTTTAAGGCGTGTTAGAATGTTGTTACCGCCTCAAAAACATACTTGGAGTTGTGTCTCCAAAGCTCAAATGCTCTGTTCCACCTTGTGATGTCATGAAGCGATAGTTTTAGTTAACAGCTGTTTAAGTTAACAGCGACCTTTTACCTTTTCTTCAGTAAAGACGGGAAACTCCAGAGCTGAAATCATCCAGATGATTCTCGTGAAGGTGTATGGAGTTTAAAAACACAGTGGAGCACTTCCTGTATTACCACATGCCATCACCAGGCGGAACAGAGTGTTTCCTTTTTGAGAGAAGAACTCATCCTAAATATGCAGAGTTTCAGGATTTGCGGGTTAAACGTGTGAATGAAACACAACACCACACCAGGTATGTTTGTGATGAGGAAGCAACATTATAACAGAGATAAGAAAATACTGTAATGGTGCCCTTCAGTGAGTAATTATCATTAGTCTAGTCTATCATTAGTCTGAGAAAAGAACTGACTTATTGAAAAGGTAAATCATTTTATATTACTCAATTGCTAGATATGCACCTAATATAGTCTCAGGAACAGGAAGTGCACGTTAGCATGTTAGCATCAGTTGTGATAAGCACTTGTAAACCTGGTGAGTAATTAGGATGCTCTGAATGCATAAGGTAAGTAAGGAATAACTTTGAACCACTGCAAACCGTTTAAAATGAACTAGTTCTGTTTTTCACGTTTGTAAGACAGTAAAAATAAGTAGTTACTAAGTCTAAATCCTTGTATATAAACTATTTGCTTTTATAAATCGTAGTGTTTCTCTGTGCTTTCTGCTCGTGACTGACGCACATACTGTGGCTGTCCAAAATGTGAGAGCCACCTTGAGCTCACGTTCTCATATATTCCCGTCTTAAGAAGAAGTGACAGTTTCTTTTAATAATACTCTTCAGTCATCTCAGTCCGGAGAGTTTCACACCCTGTTGAACTTCCTTGATGCATATTCTGAGCTCAGGCGATCAGGTTGCACTTATTGTGTGGGACTAAATTTACCTGAGAGGAGGGAACAAAAAAACACTTAACCAAACAATGGGCTCGTTCAGGCAGCTGAGAGTGAAACCTTGTACATTTTAAACGGACGTGAATAGAACGAAATGACGTTAAGGAGCAAGGCTGTATAACCCTGTGTCACTAGTTCACTTTGAAGTTCATTTGTATTCTGGTCTAAGATGAAATTAAAGGTCCTATATTTCACAAAATGGACCTGTAGAAGCTTCAAGGCATGTTATAATGCTGTTATCACATCAAAAACATACCTGGAGTTGTGTTTTGTTTCATTGACATTGTCACATCTCTAAAGCTCAAAATGCTCTGTTTCACCTTGTGATGTCATGTAGTGGTAGTTTTCAAGTTAACAGCTACCATTTACCTTTAGTTCAGTAAAGATTGGCAATTCCAGGGCTGAAATTATCCAAATGATTCTAGTGAAGGTGTATGGATTTTAAAACACAGTGGAGCAGTTCCTGTATTACCACATGACATCACAAGGTGGATTAGAGTGTTTTCAGTTTGAGAGAAGAACTCAGCCTAAATCTGCAGGGTTTGTGTGTTAACTCCATTTATGTTTTGATGAGGAAACAACATTATTAACATAGATCAGAAAATTGTGTGATATGGGCCCTTTAAATAGAAGAAGACAAAAGTTAAAGGTGCACTATGTAACTTTTCCAGATGGAGAGTCTGCCACCTGCTTCCCTCCAAGGAGAGGTCTTTGCTTTGCTTGGAACGTTCCAGAGAATGAACATTAAACCTATGTACCTCTAGGGGGGAAAGTAGGTGACAACACCAGGCCAAGTTACAGATCAGATCCATGGAGAGGTGAGAATGCAAAATTTTCAAGGTATATTTAGCAATAAAAGCCAGAGGTGGGTAGAGTAGCAAAAGATTGTACTCAAGTAAGAGTAACAATACTTCACAATAATATTACTCAAGTAGAAGTACAAAGTTGTGATTCTTGAAATTATTCAAGTAACAGTAAAAAGTATTTGGGAAAAGTACTACTCAAGTAAAAGTAACTGTCAGGATGTAAGATCTGATTTTTAATTTAAAGTTCATGTAATATGAAGGACTAAACATTAAATAATGCACAATATTGGGTATTTTCAAAGGATAGGAAATTAGTCAGTGGTGGAAGAAGTACCCAATGCTGTTACTTAAGTAAAAGTACAGATACTGGAGCAAAAAAATACTCTACTAAATAAATGTGTCACATGGAAAATCTACTTAAGTAAAGTACCTGTCTAAAAATGTACTTAAAGAGTAAAAAGTACAATTATTTCATGCAGATTTTGATGTCTTATAGAGCTTCAATAATAGTGATTTTGATAAAGGTTTGTGCTGAATTTTGTTCAATAGAAACAATTGAATCAATATTTTTTTCTAGCTGTTTTTATTTGTATATTTGTGTCTGCTCAAATTATGAATGTGTTAAAAACAAAACTCTCAGACTTTTCAGCAGGTTTTAATAATAAAAATACTTTTACTTCTCAGTCCAGTTCAAAAATGTAGTGGAGTAGAAAGTACAGATACCTGCTCTCAAATGTAGTGAAGCGAAAGTATCCACTTGTCTGTATTTAAGTAAACTACCTAAAATTGTTACTTAAGTACAGTACTTTATTACTTTTACTTTGTTACATTCCACCACTGAAATTGATAATCTGATACAGTTTTGTTGTTTACGAAAAAAAAAAAATCTATATGAATAGTATTTGTATTAGATCCTGTTTTTCTGTCATGGCTGAGATCAAACTGCCACATTAAAGGGCATCTAAAGTGTCCTCTGGTGAAAGTTTGGGGGGGGTTGTCGAAATACAGCGTCGGAAACATAAATAAACTGTAGCACTAGCAGCGACGTACCATTACCTGAAAACTCACCTGCATTTTTCACAGCGGGCCTCTTTAACCAATAGGCATTTTTTCCTGAACAGAACTGCTCTTTGATGTTCCGCCTGTTGTGTGGGGCTTTGTTGCAGGTGGACAGCCCATCTTTGTACGACGCTAGCAGGGAACCGCGGCTTCACAAACCTCTCCAACCACTATTTTCATGCTTTCAAGCTTTCATCTCATTTGCGGGCTGAGGAAGTGTCATGCTGTTACGGAGTGGTGTGTTGTTTTGTTATAACGGACCATCTCAGCTTGGCTTCCTCCGCGGGGGGTTCAAGCACCTTGCCAGTTGTAGGAAAACGCGACGCTGGTAATAAGAAGTTGCCTGCCCATTGATTTAACCCATAGTATGTGGAATTAGATGTTACAGCACAAGCAAATCACAGCTAGGGGTAAAAACAATTCACTCTATAGGGGATCGTCAACTCCTCGGGGATTCTTGCGCCCCCCGCTGGCCTGAGAGGATCAAAGACGCGCCAAAGAAAAGAGGCGAATTTGTCTGATTCCAGGATAAGTAAATCCTGCCATTCATAGGCAAAAGAGGAAACGCGCTTTAGCTTATTGACTTAATGGGCTAAAGGATAATTACAATAGTTCTGAGTGTGGTTTTAGATTAATTAAACTGATCCATTTGCTCAGCTCTTAATGAAAATGCGATAATGATGTAATTTTAAGACGTAATAGTTGCCGCAACAGAAGCAAATATAAATATTCGGTAACACTTTAGAATCACAACAGTAACTACATAATACCCTAACTCATAACCCTCCCTTAAGGTACCACAATTACAACCGCTGGGTTTTAGCTAGTGAGGATTCAGATCGGAGAGACTCCTTTTAGGTTTAAACCAACTGGATTTCAAAATTGAAACTGGCAACCCAATTGAAAGACTCATGTGAGGCTTGTGCTGCTTTCTGATTGGATGATTGTCTTGAGAATCAAAACATCAACTTATAACATAAATGCATGTCCAATGTTTTTGTAACTGAGAATAATGTTATCTACTAAAGCTGTGTTTGATTTGAACATGTCTAGCTCATATCTGGGGACACAGATAGGTCACTTTTATGAAATTTAAAATCTAAATCTTACAAACTGTTTGAATCGTTCTTAAAGGACCCATATTACGCTTTTCTGATCTATGTTATAATGTTTTCTCCTTAAAAACATACTTGGAGTTGTGTTTTGTTTCACCCATGTTTAACACACAAACCCGGCATATTTAGTTCTTCTCTCAGAATGAAAACACCCTGTTCCACCTTGTGATGTCATGTGATAATACAGGAAGTGCTCCACTGTGTTTTTAAACTCCATACACCTTCACTAGAATCATTTGGATGATTTCAGGCCTGGAATTACCAATCTCTACTGAACTTAAGGTAAAAGGTAGATGTTAACTTGAAAACTGCTGCTTCATGACATCACAAGGTGGAACAGAGCATTTTGAGCTTTGGAGATGTAGACAGACTAAGAATAAAGGCTTACTCAAGCATGTGACAAGGTGGACAGAGCATTTTGAGCTTTGGAGATGTAGACAGACTAAGAATAAAGGCTTACTCAAGCATGTGTGAATGAAACAAAACACAACTCCAGGTGTGTTTTTTGAGGAGGTAACAGCATTATAATATGGCTGAAAGCTCAAAAGAGTCAAGACCTTTAATAAACTACTAATTCATTATGAAAATAGCAAATATCCGACTGAAATGATCAAATTCACTTTCACTAAGAACCACTTACCGGATCCTCTGAATTCTCTGCACTTTGAACAAATACAAACCTAGCAATTTGAACGCCATTTTTTCACTAATCGCTATATCCGGTTTACGTTTTCCTAGCATTGTCGTACCTTCCCTTAGGTGTTTCTTGCTAGGAGCTTAAGAGGTGACAAACTCCTCGGAGGCTCCAGTACCTACCGTTCCAACGACTGCTAACACAAAACGATGCTATGGACAATGACCATAATCACTTGTCAAAGAGAGCGACCCGACCAAGAGCGAACAATAGCTTCTCAGTGGAGTCCCATGTGGTTTGAATGGGGCACTGGTCCGCTGTAGGATTGCATCAGAGGTCCTCTAAGCCCCCTTTTGTACGAGCCAGTCCACCTCTTTCTCACCAGCAGGTTGTTTTTCTTGTTCTCTCATTAATTAAAGTCCTAACCCCAAAATTAGGAGTTGGAGGAGTGGAGCGAGCGCTACTTCTGACGATGCGGTGACCCAAGAGCTGTGGGTTTCAGTGCAGGTGTGTTTACGAACATGGGCGCATTCAACAAAGGGTCAAGGCTTTGTTGGCTCGTCGATACATTTTGACCCATTCAGTTTGTGTTCTTGTTCAGTTCCCGTAAACGAATAACCATTGTTGCTGTTTCACTTCTGCCCGACAAAGCTACGGAAAAGATGTACTACTACACCACTGACGAGCACTTAAAGAAGACCTATTGTGTTTGTGTTTGCTCTATAGTTAAAATCTATGACACCTGAGGATCTTTATGTTATAATTTGCACATTTTAAACTGCAATATTCATCTAAAATTACTTAATAAAAGAAACAAGTCCGCTGGCTTCCACGTTAGAAAGCAGCAATGTCCAGTGGGAGCTGACGTCACTGTGAGCATAATCACAACAAAGAGCCGTGGAGCTGTCGGCCCCTCCTGTGATAGCTGCACATCACACTAGCGAATAGCTGATTTTTTTTCATCTGTACCAAAATCACTATGTGACGCTGCCAATCCTTATCTATTAAGAAAATAAAATTGAAGAACAAAGTAAGTACATCACAGTGGGTGTATGCAGTGTCGGTGAAAACGGGGATTGATCGGCAATATGGCGTCTTGAAAATACATAATATGCCTGCTTAATAGGCCTGCTTTAAAGATAATGTTCCAAAATATTCATTGTTAAAGATGAATGAGGCAGTCTCCAATTTATATTGTGTTACGCATTTACTTTAAAAGTACAAGACATTTTTGATGTCTAAGGAATATAAATACATGTATAAAAGAGTTGTTGTGTTTTTCAGTTGTGCTCAGAATAAAATGTTAATTCTTGTTTGTTGTTTGTTTGAAAGTATATCAAGGAAAGTAAATGCCACTCAAATAATTCAGCTGCCTCTGGAGTTTATTCTAATCAACACCTCGAATGAACATAGTACAGCTCAGGGTGCTTGTCCACTGAGCCGAAGGTTGGCGGTTCGAATCCCACTCTTGACATAAACATCATTGATAGAGCGGTCAGATCCACTGACCTACAGGTTGCGGTGCAATTCCAGCTCCCATAGATGAATGTTGTTTGTGTGTCCTTGGGCAAGACACTTAACCCACCTCGCCCCCAGTGTCTGCGTACACTGGTGTTTGAATGTGTACATGAATGGGTGTTTGGTTCCTTGATGTAAAGTGCTTTGAGTGCCTTGAAGGTGGAAAAGCGCTATATAAAAAAATGAAGCTTTATTGAATTGTAAATGGTCATAACCATTTACAATTCAATAAAACTTCATATTTTGTTTGATCAAATATAAAGTGCCATTCGTTATAAAAGATGAGTGAAGGAGACATCATAGGAGCCTTCCACAACGAACGCTCTTTCATCTGCGAGTCCATAAACAGTGTTCAGACTTCAGACTTTCTCACACTCTCTGAAGCCTCTGAAAGGTCCAAACCAAACGATGACGCAGATAAGATGTTTTTGCGTTTCGCCACGTCAAAATCTGATAACTCCACCTTCATCTGAGAACTTAAGGTTGCAGTTGTTAGAATCTAAAACCCGCACCAATGATGGGACTCCAGTTGTACAATTATAAAACATCTAAACTTATCTGTAAGGATAGGACAGATCTTCAAAACGTTTACCACCAAAAAAGACTTCCACCCTGATAATGTCCTTTGTACTCACCTGTGGTCAGTACTTATATTTGTATTTGCGGTTTATCTAGACTGGATCTGCAGCAGCCAGCATTTCCCAGTCCATTGCAGTGAATAGAATGTTCTGGCTATTGTTGTCTATTTTTCCAGAGGCTTTGAACCATGTACAGGTGTCACTCCCTGTAGTTGTGCTGGTTCGATGCCAAATATAGTGAATCCTGTATGAAGAAAGGAGTAAAAAGATTTAATTTGTTGTTATTATACAGTTTACTCCTCTTCCTGTCTCCATGAAGATGTGTTTTTGCCTGGAACTTTCCACACTATACGAGATGAAACTTACCTATCTCCTTGCAGACAATGTCACGCTGTGGAACATTCCAGGCAAAGCAACAATATCCCCATGAGACAAGAAGCAGCTGTAACTTCCATCAGACCAAAGTATGGAAATGTGTTTGCACTACACCCATTGCATAATGCTGCTGTGTAATATATAGTAGTAGTAACAGTAGCAATAGTAGTAGTATAAAAATGCATTTGTAAGTGTCATATTTTATTGACATATCGTATGATTGTCATTTATAATCTGTACTTGACGAGTTGCCAAAACTGTGAGACGTCTGAAAGTCAAGCGCAGGTAAACAATAGGCCAAGATAAACAGGAATTTTGTCATGTGGAACAACTCAATAGTTTCGGAATCTAAAATAGAGTCAAGGTTCATGGGAAACTTTTCGATATGTGTTGAGTATTGAGTAAGGCACAGACCAAATATAACACATAAATGTACGGTAAATGGGCAGATTTTTATATAGCGCTTTTCCACCGTCAAGGCACCCAAAGCGCTTTACATCACGGAACCACTCACCCATTCACACACACATTCACATAACAGTGCACAAGGCGAGGTGGGTTAAGTGTCTTGCTCAAGGACGCAACGGCAGCACCCATTCACCACACATTCACATAACAGTGCACAAGGCGAGGTGGGTTAAGTGTCTTGCTCAAGGACGCAACGGCAGCATTCATCTGTGGGAGCTGGAATCACCCCCCCAGCCAGTATGACAGTGGATCTGACTGCTCTACCGATGATGTTTTATGTCGAGAGCGGGATTCGAACCGCCAACCTTCGGATCAGTGGACAAACGCTGTATTTTGTTATTACGGTACTTTAATATGGCTCAAGTCAACACCTCGAAGTAGAAATCCGTCGATGTAATGCCATACAAATCAATAACATCTCCATGGGGACAAGCAGGCGATAGACCCCTCATCTGAAATGTTACATAATGCACCTTTAAATATTGCAAACTGAACATCGAACATTTTTAACTGCTGGAATATGACCTTCTATGGAGACTGACTGAAGTTGTCAATATAATATAAAAATAAGATTTGATTGCAAACAAGCCAAACCATTGTCTAAAACATACTCGTGCGCATTTAAGCAGAATCCTAGATACTAACTGTCTCTAAGTACTTGTGCGTCCTCATGTTTCAAGTTCCCTGTAATTTGAACTGACAGTGATTTGTTTGTAGATGTCAGTTGCTATCGGAGACAATGTTTAACAATATCCAAGCTGCTATTTTGCAAATGTGAAAGACTGCACGATTTTCCCATAACACTGCGCAGAGATGTAGCGCACTGATGTCTCCTCCCGGTCTGCCTCATCAGATAGGAACACACCTACTTTCTACGCTCCATTGACTTCTATTCATACAATGTACTTTTGTTTTAGGAATGTAGGCTGAAAAAAATACAGTGGCAACCAATCTGTTATGACACCATGATGACAGTGCGAATGTGAAAATACGTTTGGGACTTAGCTTTGGCTGACGGCGTTTGGTCGTATGCTGGGCTCAGTGTTGGACATAAGGGTGCGAGTTGTCTTGTTGATGAATGTCTCTCCCACTCCTCATCCCATTTCACCACCCACGATGTGCCAGGGAAAATAAAGGTTACATAAATAAAATCACCCTATATGCCCTGTTTTTTAGGGGGGGGGTTATTCGTATTTTTTCAAAGCCGCCAAAAAAACAAAAAAAAAAAAATGTTAAGGTGTGTTGACACTGGCACCACAACACATCAAAATTGGGACAAAACTGAGACTGCAGCTGGAACTAAACCACGACTAGCTAGAAGATGGCTAAAATACTACCAACTCAGAATGCAGACCACTGCTTTTATTATTGGTAGTAGTAGTAGTCGTCGTTTTAGTAGTAGTA
>KN476144.1:476-13117 GCA_000787095.1 Periophthalmodon schlosseri
GGTGAGAGAGGTGAAATAGAAAAGAGGAAAAGAGAGTGAGGGACAGAGGTGGGTGAGAAAGATACAGGGGAAAGGGGAGAGAGAGGGACATAGCGAGAGGAGAGTGAGGGACATGAGGGAGAGGAAGAGTGAAAGAAACAAAAAGATAGGGGGAGAGGGTGGAGGAAAAAAGAAAGAAAGAGAAGATGGAGAGAGGAGAGATGGAAAGAGAGTGGAAAACAAAGGGAGAGAGAAAGAGGGAGAGAAAGAAGGCAGAAATAGAGAGAAGAGATGAAAGAGAGAGAAGAGATGAAAGAGAAAAGAGAGAGAGGACAGATGAAAGGGAGAGGGGAGATAAAGGGACATAGTGAGAAAGGGAGAGAGAGAGAAAGAGGGAGAGGATTGGGGAAAGAGGGGAGTGAGAGGGAGGGAGAGAAAGACTGGTGGGCAGAGACAGAGGAAGGGAGAGAGAGGGAGAGAAAGAGATGAGAGGGAGAAGGGGGTAGGGAGGATAGGATATAGATAAAAGAAGAGAGAAGGGGAGGAAGAGAGACAGAGAGGGTTCTGTTTCCGGACCCAGGAAGACCTCTCTCTCTTTAGCCTTTGGTCTTTTGGTCTGTGTCTCTCATCTACGGGGCCTTCATCACCTGATCCCTCCTCCTCACACCTCCACCTCTCCCTCCACCTCTGTCCAGCTGTTCTCTGACTTATGAGCTGGTTTAGTCTGTCTATAGAGTTTGATGAAGCTAGCAGCTGCATGTTGCTAACACCATTTGGCCAAATAAGTGGAAAAGTGGAGTTTTCTGTGCTAACAAGTACTGGCTAAAGCTCTTGTAGTGATTTCAAATGTTGGCATAAATTTTGTAAAGTCATTGCAAAAGCATATTTCCTTTTTGAAAAAATTGTCAAAATGTTTTTTCCTTTTTGTAACCATCTTTTTATCAGTGAACTCATTCTGAGTGGATTACACTGAAGGAGGAGTGGGATAATATTTTGAATTTTGAAGTACATCTGGCTTTTGAAAATAGTGCTACAAAGATTTTGATTACTTTGTACAATGGTACTTATCTTGCCTGGCAAATCCAGAATGACATCTCTGTATTTTTTATACAGATTGATATCAGTCTGTTCCCCTGTCCTCTGTTGCGTCTCCAGCCCGGTCAAATGTGGTCGTCAAATCAAAAATTCATTTTTTTCAGTGACACATGTGAAACAAAGGAGCTCATTGGTCACCTATGATTTACAAATAAAATGTTATTTATCTCACCTCAGATTAACAGAGATCAGTGCTTCGTTCATTGATTCTGCAGAAATCAGCCATAATAAAAGCCAAATGTAAAATCTGTCAACTGGACAAATCATTGTAGGAGTGAAGATGTTTTGCTGCTCATCCAAGCCGCTTCTTCAATTCTGGTCAGATTACTGGTGGAAACTGCGTTATATCTATCTGAAGGGAGGAGCTAACTACACTGAAACTGAAAAGAGCTATTGTTTACACTTTCTGTTTGTAGGATAGGTGTATTGAACTACGCTAAGTGTGCTCTGTGCCTGAGTCATACTTAGCATATTCATTCAGCTCCTAAAAGGCGCTTTCACACCTATTAGCATCCTGGCTAGCCCTGTTGTTTTCTTTGTTTCCTTTGTTTGCTTTGGGTCTGAGGGTGAAGTTATAGATGGCCCTGTTGTTTCTTTGTTTCCTTTGTTTGCTTTGGGTCTGAGGGTGAAGTTATAGATGGGGGATAGATGATGTCTAAGGCCCCCATTCCTGTTCAAAGATGGATTGTCTTTCCTAACAAAAATCGCTTCTTTAACTCCCCCCTCCAAATCATTTCTTTTCTTTGGCTAAGATCTGTACCTCACTATCTTCAAAGCAGTGGTTAGTGGCTTTGAGATGGAGATGTACAGTGTCCACCAGTAATCTGACCAGAACTGAAGAAGCAGCTTGGATGAGCAGCGAATGTCTTCACTCCTACAACTTTTTGTCCAGTTGACAGATTTTACATTTGGCTTTTGCTATGGATCAGACCTGGACGACTGAGGGATTACACAGACAGAAATCAAGCATGTTTTTCAGCCCCCTGTGATATTTTTTTCCTTTATTTTTTCCGATACAGATGGACCATGCGAGTCCTTGATTGGCTAATCCACCTGTCAGTCACCACCATCTGAAAACAGGGAGATTCACCGGTGTCCAGACTCACATCTTCGTAGTACTGAAGAAGTGTGTGTTCTGGACCCCAGGCAAGCACTTATCTGCTTTTGCAAATAAATTCTTATCTTTTCACATAGGGGCTGAGTGGTTAGCATTCCTGTCAAGATGATTGATAATTAACTCAGTATAATCACAAGAAGTAAAAAAACATTATCGGAACAATTTAAGAAGCAAAAATAAGTCAATTTGATCTATTTTCTAAATCTTTTGCATATGTTCATTTCAAGGAGCTGTTCAAAAGACTGGCTCTATGACAGAAGTGAGAACTCAACTCATCTGCAAACTAATCACAAAGATAAATGACCATGGATCATGGATCAGATCTGTTTAAATGGTTCAAACTGAGAGTGGGAGTGTGTTTATCCTCTCAAATGATGCATAATCTAAATAAAACATTGCACTAAAATAATGATAATTTTAAAAACTAACTTATTATGATGCCAAATAAGTTTTTTGTTCCCAAAGCTCTCACTTGTGTTACTGCTCTGCTTCTGTGCTGCCACATGATACTGTATGAACTGACAATGCGATTTGACTGTTTGTTCATGGTGTTGATAATCCATAAGATCTGATTCCACTGTCTCTTTATGAGTGGTTTTCATGAGTGTGTTTCCTCTGGGCGCTCTAATGAAGACTGACAGTGGAAAGTAGATAAGCTTCAAGTGTTCATGTTGCTGGGAATCTGGGATTGCACACATCTGGTTCTGGACAGATGCTGATCTTTTTACCAATCTGATATCAGTTTTCAACCTATTTCCAAATACTTGTTTTCACTTAAAATCATCTTGGTGATAACAAGCAGGTGGAGGCCCTTCTCAGCCAAATAAGGTATGTGAAGATGCAAGTCAACACTAAGGATGAATGTTTTTCTAAGTTTTTCAGTGCAATAACCCCCCCCCCCCAAAAAAAAAAATCCTTTTACTTGTCATTTTTTTGGCTAAAACATTACACAGTGGGGTTTTAGATGCATAATTTTAAAATTCTAAAAGTATCCTGACACTAGATGTATTTAGTGACCCAGACGGTAACAGATTTGTTCTACAGCCTTTGTGCTCACAGGCTTGCCCTATGGTGTATGTTTGCGAGGTTTTTTTACAAGACCCTCCACCGGAAAAGTTACACAGTGAACCTTTAACCAAACTCTGTACAAATGATGCAATACGCCCTCCAATTCTAGAAAACTCTTTTACAAACTGAAGCTAACATGTTTGGCAGAAATTCATTTTCTATTAATACTTCCCTCATCATTTCTTCTTTAACTCTACCTCCGCCCAGTCCCCCTGCTTCACTGGAAACAACCGTCTCCCTGGAATCAACACGTCAAAGTGGAGTTATGCATTTGTTCCTATGGTCAGAGCACCTTGGCCCAGCCCCTGTTGAATGCTCCTGTTGTATGCATGGCTGTCTTGTGCTCTTATTCAAACATAAAGTAAACATTAAGTGCGTTCATGGTTAGCAGGTTAGAAACTACCTCCCAGAACTTTACACAGTTTCCACAGTCGGCCTCATGGCAAAACAACTCCTCCCTAAACATCACAGGGACAAAGTAACCACACGGCGTCTGTTAATTGTACTCAATTAAAACTTTCAGAACTATTTTGTGTACTTTCAAAACTCAAAACCTCTCCCCTCCTCTATAAATCATCAGTAGATTAATATTGCTTATTTTAGTATTTCCTTTACTAATGTCTGGCAGTGTCATTCTGTTGCTATCCATGAGTTTCGGAATGATGTAAACTTCGGAGCGTTGCCATAGCAATTAATGATTTAAAACAAAATATCTTATGCTTTGAATGTTGAAAAGTCCTCAAAATAGTGCCTAACAGAAAGCTGAAACCCATGAACAGTAGCTCAGTTGGTAGAGTGTTTGTCCATGGATCTAAAAGTTGGCGGTTCCAATCCCGCTCTCAACATAAACATCCACAGATCCATAATGCACAGGTTGGTGGTGCAATTCCAGCTCCCACAGGTGAATGATGTCATTGTGTCCTTGGGTAAGACACTTAACTCACCTTATCCACAGACCTTGGTTTCTGTGTACTCTGGTGTATGGATGTGTGTGTGTGTGAGGGGTGAGTGGTTCCTTGATATAAAGTGCCTTGAAGTTGAAAATGTTACCATAGCAATTAATAATTTCAAATATGTTTTTAATGTTGAAAACTCCTCAAAATGTTGTCAAACAGAAAGCGGCAACCCCTGAAAAATTTTGCAGTTTGTCACAGATTTCAGCATGCAATACTTTATCTATCTCCATGGAGACAAGCAGGAAATGTCACCAGGCCAAGTTACAAGTCAAATCTGTGGAGAAGTGACCACACCCAAAAAAAGTACATAATGTACTAACTTTTATGAATTAAAACAAAATTGTTTCCTTTCATCCAAAACAAACAATGAGTTGTGTTTTGTTTCATTTGTTCATACAGCCTCATCCAGCGCATTTTGTCCCTCTCCCTCTCCATATCTAAAAATGTTCTCCCTCACCTTTTGACGTCATCTAGTAATAATTCTGAAGTGCTCCTCCGTGTTTTTAAAGTCAATTCACCTTCATAGGACTCAATGATTGTACACGTTTCTCTGGTCACATTTCCTTCACAACCAACTTTGACAGTTTTATCTACCATTTTTTTTGCCTGATTTCAGTGGTAGAAGCAGTCAGTTTTATTACAGAGTAAAAGTAAAAGTAAAAGTGCAGATAGTACAGAAGTAAATGTATCATATGAAAAAATCTACTTCAGTAAAAGTATTAGTACTGTTTAAAAATGCACTTAAAGAGCCAAAAGTAAAAGTATTTTGCACATATTTTGAGGTCTTATAAAGCTTCAAATGTAGTGATTTTGATAGATTTATGCTGAATTTTGTTCATCAGAAACTTTTTTTTTTATTTGTATGCTTTTGTTTGAATGTATTAAAAATAAACTCTCAGCCTTTTCAGCATGTCTCAAACAATAATAAGAAATACTTTTACTTTTCAGTCCAGTTCAAAAATGTAGTGGAGTAAAAAGTACAGATACCTTCTTTCAAATGTAGTGAAGTAAAAGTAAAAAGTATCAAGTTAAAAATGTATTCAAGTAAAGTACAGATACCTAAAATTTATACTTAAGTGTAGTTCTTTACTACCTGTGGTATGTTCCACCACTGCCTGATTTCAAGATAAAAGACCAAAGCTGAAGGGCCAAAAGTAGCCTCAATAATGTACAATAAGGTCGTGTAAGAGACCCCATCTGTGTTGGGTTATAATGTGTCAGCAAATGCATGGTGACTGCTAATGCTAAAATCACATGTCTAGAATGATAAGCGGAAAGGGTATTATGTGGGCTTTGATCCACCTCAGTGAAGTCACAGGGTCGTGCATTGTAGACCTCAAAACCAAAGAGTGCCCTTGACTTAACAGGCAATTGCTTAAAGCTGTTTAAGTGACATTAACGTCATTCAGCATCAAAACAGGTCAACCTTGTTATAGAAAGAATGGCAAAAGTTTGGATTTTAGAGGTCTATGGGTCAGGTTCACTCTTGAGGGAATACAGGAATATGTTACTTTGATGTAGAGCCACAGGGGAGGGGGACCATATTTCTCCAAAAACACACAGCCTAATATGTTTCAATGTCTAAAGATGTGATTTCAAAATAACTCAAAACATGTTTTAGCACAAATCTTAGAACAAATTGTTTTGACTCACAAAGGAACACCTGGCAGCACAAATGAACCAGCTGTTAAGGGATGGGACTCACCCTGAATGGCTAACCGAAGGGCGTACGATCCTCATCCAGAAGGATACCTCAAAGGGTACAGTCCCATCCAACTATCGGCCAATAACCTGTCTCTCCACAACATAGAAGCTCATGTCAGGCATTTCGGCCAAAACCTGTCTCTCCACAACATAGAAGCTCATGTCAGGCATCATTGCGGCTAAGATAAGTGGGCACATGGATCAATACATGAGCACAGCACAGAAGGGCATCGGCAAAGATACCAGGGGTGTCAAATAGCAGCTCCTGGTAGACTGAACAGTCGCCTGAGATTTCAGAATCCATTAGACAAAAACCTGTGTTCTGCCTGGATTGATTACAAGAAAGCCTACGACTCAATGCCACACACATGGATCACTGAATGCCTGGAGCTGTACAACATCAACAGGACTCTAAGAGCCTTCATTGCAAACTCGACGAGGTTGTGGAAAACCACCCTTGAGGCCAATGGCAAGCCACTTGCACAAGTGACAGATGCACTGCCCAGACTGCTGTTCTGCATTGGTCTGAACCCCCTCAGCCAAATCATCAGCAGCACTGGCTATGGATACCAACTCAGGAATTGGGCCACCATCAGTCACCTCCCACCTACATGGATGACATCAAGCTGTATGCTAAGAATGAGTGAGACATCGACTCACTGATCCACACCACCGGGATCTAAAGCACAAGCACTGGAATGTCATTCGGGCTTGAGATTTGTAGCTGGACAGTGACAAAGAGAGAAAAGGTAGTCCACACAGAAGGGGTCTCACTCCCAGAAGGAACATTAGCAGACATTGAGGACAGTTACAAGTACCTTGGGATCCCACAAGCAAATGGCAACCTTGAAGAGGAAACAAGGAAAGCAGCCACAGCCAAATACCTCTGACGAGTAAGGCAAGTACTAAGGAGTCAGCTCAATGGCAAGAACAAGACCCAGGCAATAAACAGTTACGCCCTGCCAGTAATCAGATTCCCAACAGGAATCATAAGCTGGCCAAAGGAGGAAATACAGACCACAGATGTTAAGACCCAAAAACTCCTGACCATGCATGGCGGGTTCCATCCCAAATCCAGCACCCTGAGACTGTACGAGAGCTGTAAGGAGGGAGGACGAGGACTAGTGAGCGTGAGAGCCACAGTCCAGGATGAAACATCCAAGATCCATAAGTACATCAAGGGCAAGGCCCCAACAGATGATGTGCTTAGCGAATGTCTCAGACAGTGGAGCGCAGAGGAAGAGGTGCTGAAGGCACCATCATGGGAGGACAAGCCCCTGCATGGGATGTACCACCGGAACATAACTGAAGTGGCTGATATCAAGAAATCCTACCAATGGCTTGAGAGAGCCGGTCTGAAGGACAGCACAGAGGCACTCATCCTGGCTGCACAGGAGCAGGCCTTGAGCACTAGAGCAATAGAGGCCCAGATCTACCACACCAGACAAGACCCAGGTGTAGGCTGTGCAAAGAGGCCCCTGAGACAATCCAGCACATAAGTGCCGGGTGTAAGATGCTAGCAGGGAAATCATACAGGAAGCGGCATAACCAAGTGGCAGGCATAGTGTACAGACACATTTGTGCAGAGTATGGACTGGAGACCCCAAGGTCAAGGTGGGAAACACCTCCAAAGGTAGTGGAGAATGATCGAGCCAAGATCCTGTGGGACTTCCAGATACAGACTGACAGAATGGTGATGGCGAACCAACCGGACATTGTGGTGGTGGATAAACAACAGAGCAAAGCCGTTGTGGTGGACATTGCAGTTCCAAGTGATGGGAACATCAGGAAAAAGGAACATGACAAACTAGAGAAATACTGGGGGCTCAAAGAAGAGCTGGAGAAAGCCTGGAAGGTGAAGGCATCAGTGGTGCCCGTGGTCATCAGAGCACTCGGAGCAGTGACCCCCAAACTGGAGGAGTGGCTAAAGCAGGAAAAACATCAGACATCTCAGTCCAGAAAAGTGCAGTACTAGGAACAGCAAAGATACTGCGCAGAACCCTCAAGCTCCCATAAAGCTCTTACCTTCTGTATGTTTTTCACAAACACAATATATGACTTGGTGTGAGCTGGTTCTGACCAATTATAAGTCTCTCATTACGTACTGTACCACCACACCTGTCCCTTATGCTCTATTAAAAAGCTTAAACTATAGTTTATCTTGCAATAAACTTCTCAAAACTGTAGTGTCAATGTTTAAACACCATAAAGTCTGATCTCTATTATTTATCTTAGTGGAACACATGTTTTATTTCAGATTGTCTTATGAAACAAACACAATAGCCACGCTGGAAGGAAATTAAATAAACAAATTGTAATTTTATCTGTCCAATAACCTCGGCTATGCTGATCCCTGTAAGAAGTAAGACCTTACAGATGGTTGCCTGGTAGCACAGTCACAACAAAGCCACACTTTTGCAGGAAACATTATGAGGTGTTTAATGACCTCCACTCTGAACATGCAGACCGGTCACTGCTGTAAACTCTTCCATATGGTGCCATTTGAGACTGTGAGCAAAAAAAGAAGCAGTGACCATCAGCAACACAAGAAATGTTACCCCTTCTTCTGATACTAAACTCCTAAAGCAAATCTTGCATAACCTTATTTGCCAAGCTAATCTGAAGTACACTGTAAAAATAACAATTTATCAACCTAAATTACTTAAAAAAAAAAAAAAAATGCAGCATGCACTCTTATTGTTTTAAAGAGGTACCACAGTCACAAACTGGAAAAGTGTTATGTCAGTATGTGGATAGGCCATGGCTCATGTGAAAGCTCAGAACCTTCAGAATTCACTCACTGAGCTGCAGAGGCTGCACTAGCACTGATTCATGATTGGCTGCAGGTGCTGGGGTTTAGGTAGAGATGATTCAGATCAGAGAGAGGCATTTTAGCTTTAAACCAACTGGATTTCTGCATGGAAACTGGCAGCAAAAATGAGAGACTCATGTGAGGCTCATTCTGCTTTCTGATTGGATAATTGTCCAAAAGACTTATAACCATGTAAGTATAATAAAATCTGGAACGTGAACCCAAGATGGCGCCGTTTTATCTTCAATGGCCTGTGCTCATTGGCGCACGGGCCCAAAAATAATGTTCTCTTCCGCATTCCTTCCTCAATACAGGCTAGCGCCTCCCACCGTGTGACATCAGAAACGTGTACCAAGGGACCAGTTCTGGCCAATCAGAGTGGCAGCTGCTAGAGCGGAGCAAGCGTGGGCTCAGAGTGGGGCTTGGCTAAATCTTACAAAGCCAACTTTTTGGTGCTTTGAGGATTTAAAGTTTTTTAATGTTCATGTTGTGAAAATAGAGAAGGATCCCTACAAAATCCAACCTTTGTGAAAGCTGTGGATGCCCTGTCAGCCCAACAGGGGCAGTTTGAATTGCTAAAAAATGCATTGTGCTCTATGGAAGAATTCTTTCTGGGCCCAAGCCCCTGGGAGCTGCAGTACCTGGAGCAGCCACTAGTCGATCTCACCCCGGAAAGTCTTATCAGTTCTTTTTATAGATCCATGGTTATAACATAAAGAACTTGGCCATGTCCAATGTTGTTTTTAATACATCAGAATAAATCAGTGTTTGTTATCAGTAAAATCAATATATGATTTCACATATCTGGGGACTGCTCCTGAAAGATGCCTATAGACCTATGAACTGGTCCAAATTACTCCTCTTTCAATTTATGTGGATTCATTTTTAGCAGTGTACAGCTAATTGCACACTAGCATAGCCTGCTGACCTCAGGAACCAGTCTGTGTTAGCTCACTGGTAGAAAAATGCAGACAGTCCTCCCTCGTCTCTCTCCAGCCCTGTGGTATTTCCTATTGATATCCACTGTAATTCTTGTCCATGATAGCCTGGTGATTTGGTAGATAGCATCATACAAACATTAGCAGAATAGTAAGCAGCTAAGTAAACAACTTTACATCACATTAGTTTTAATACTCAACCCTCTTCATTCAGAAGTAATATTTGCTTGATAAATAACAGGGCTGATTATGGATCATTTGAGATGAAATAGTAGCAAGCATTGTATATTATTTTAGGTAACATTACTCAACTAGCCGTGACAAGAATTACCAGTGCTTTTTACTTGTTCATATTTTGTGCTTTTGAGAAACAGTTGTAGGCTAAACTACTACTATGATTATGCTTCATGAGTTCCTTTTTGACATTTACTGCTGGTTCAATAACTTGAGTTTTCTTGACAGAAAAGGGGTCAAGGTTAAAACACTTGCCTCCAGGGAAGCCACTGTTAACTGCATGACTTCAGCCTATCAGGTAAGCAAAATGTTACACCAGGTATGCAATTTGGAGCATGCTTCTAGATTGTAGTCAGTGTTATAATTATTTTTTGCAATGAATTATAAGCCTATGCAATAAGATATTAAAGGCGCTGTGCCTGATTTAAAAAACAGAACCTAATTTTAAAAGGTTTGCATTTCCTAATTCACCACAGTGAGTTTATAAGCACAACTAGAGTGGAGTTAAGCTAACGACAACTAGCAAGTCTGTGTAATCCCTCAGTCGTCCAGGTGTGATCTATAGTAACGGGTATGGGCACATCATCTGAGAACCAGGAAGTGTGCTGTTAGCATGCTGGTTTTTAGCAAAAGAAAAATTCAAATCTGTCAACTAGACGAAAGTTTTAGAGTAAAGAGTAGCAAAACTTTTGTCCAGTTGACAGAATTGAATTTTTCTTTTGCTAAACAACTAGTATGCTAACAGCACACTTCCTGGTACTCGGACGATACAACGCTTTATAAATAGATGTGGACAGCACATACTGGGGCAAAACTATATTTGTTTGACTATGGACAAAACTTGGATACAGCCTGCTCTATATCGCTTGCGCAGTGAAAAACAAATTGTTATTGTAGTCTAAAATCTATTGATAATGCTTCATCTTTATTAACTGTAATTTCTATTGTGAACTCCTAGCAGTATCCCCTGCAGTCACATTAATGACTCACACTTTTAGCTCTTGCCAATACACTGTCTGGCTCATTTAAATGCTTTTGTTTAAATTACACAGATTTATCACTAAATGGCTTACAGATATAGACAGCACGTCACAGCCATCAGGGCTCCAGACTCCAGGATGAGAGCTGACGAAGTTTGGTGTCAGTTATTAATACATCTTTGGGTTTAAATGAACTTGCTCCTTATTTATTTAGACGAGAATTTGAGTTAGTCTTTTATGTAGATCATATGAGTGTTTGTAATTAACTTTGCAAACACTTTTTTTTTTTTTTAACTAAACAAATTATTCTTTCTTTCCTCGCAAATTCTGTTATCTGTCACACAAGGCAGTCAGCGCAGATATTGCATGGGTATTGTTTATTTTATATGGCTTTTCACAGACTTTATCCTGAAGAGATGGTTCTTTATCTAGGTAGGAAAAGCTCAAAATTACCTAAAACTGATTTAATACATTTGGGCAGTTAATGCATGTTTTGCAGTTTACATTTGTTTACATTAGAAACTAGAACCAATATATGGACCGACTGAGGATTAACCATGGATCTGTAATAAGAACTGTATAAAACATTCGCCCTTTGTCCTGGGGCGAGATCAACTAGTGGCCGACCCAGGTACTGCAGCTCCCAGGAGCTTGGGCCCAGAAAGAATTCTGCCCGTGTTCGGCTGACGGCATCCAGAGCTTTCACAAAGACCAGATTTTGTAGGGATTCTTCTCTATTTTCACAACATTTAAAATTTTGAAATAAAATCAAAGCGCCTAAAAGTTAGCTTTGTAAGAATTTGACTAGCCTCGCTCTGAGCCCTTGCTAGACCCTCTCCAGGAGCTACCTCTTTGATTGGTCAGAACTGATCACTCAGTACATGTTTCTGACGTCACATGCGCCAATGAGCACAGGCCATTGAAAACAATACAAAGCCATCTTGGGTTCACCTTCTAGATTTTATGATACATCATGGGGTTATCTTAGGGCATCACACGTGTCTTTGAATATTTCTCACTTTCAGTTTGCCAGATGCTAATTCTTGACGTGATAAGCACAATGCAATTGAAAATCCCAATCACTACTTCAACATACATATACATGTGTTCAGTTAAATAAAAAAACAAAACAAAAACTTAATCAATTCAAAATGTAAACTAAACTAAACCAATGATTCAAGACCCCTCTGTTGTCAGTCAGTTCTGGTTGAAATGTTTTCTGCTTGTTTACAATAACAGTCTGTCTTTTTGTGAGCCTTTGACAAATGTCCCTTTGAGGTGAAACAGGAACGGCAAATAGTACGAAAGGTGAATATGTGACATCATCCTCCCCACTGCTCATGTCCAGACCAAACCAAAGTCACTCTGTTTCACATTTACTCACCTTCTCTCCCTCTTTTCTCCCTCTCTCCTGCGTGTTTCTCTCCCCTTCTCTTTTCTTTCTTTTCTCATCTCTCTCATTCCCCCCTCTATGTGCCCCCTTCCCTCTCTCTCTCTAGCATCCCCCTTCCCTGTCTCCCTTTCTCTCCCTCTTTCTCCCCTCTCTCCCCTAACTTTCTCTCTGCCTCTCATCCCCCTTCTCCCCCTCTCTTTCTCTCTCTCACTTTTACTCTCTCACCCTTTCATCTCCCTTCTCTCTCCCCCTCTTCCTCAGCCACCCTCTCTCTCCCTCTTTCTCTCTTTCCCCCATCTCTCTTTCTCTCTCTCCCCCATCTCTCTTTCTCTCTCACTTTCTCTCTCTCTCTCCCTGCCATCCCC
>KN476146.1:0-14027 GCA_000787095.1 Periophthalmodon schlosseri
AAAAGATGCAACAAAAAAAAGGCGAAAAACTAAATCGTATCTGAAGAAGTGGTGTAAGAAACACAAAATTTTCAAATCATTTTATATTGTCAACAGCTTTTGTCACTTGTGGACTTGGAAAGAGTAACCAAAACTTTTACTTCAGTATGAGTACTGTTACTTTACTATTTACTCAAGTAAATACAAGCATGCTGTAGTCTGTATGTAACATTTATTATGCACTGAGTAAATGTAAATGAGTACTACCCACCACTGGTAATATACATTTAGTTTGTTGCTGACACACTAGATTTTTTGCATATAGTTAAACTGTGTACGTGCTGCTGCATTTTCTCATATATTTAAGTCCTGTATGCTGGTAAAGTTGTTTAGTGAATGTGAATGGGACACTCCCTGCATGGTGTCCTCAGCAGCGGACAGGGCGCTGTGCTGCTGGAGCTGCAGACTAAACAGTACACACACCTCCATCTAAACAAATACAGGCTCAGATTACCTCACTGTAAAAATAAACTGTAAAAAAAAATCTGTATCATGCATAAAAACAAAACTGACAAAAGTAGGCCTATTTCATTTTAGTTTGCTTTAAAAGTGCATGTGATAAATAGCACACATTTGTCAATTTCTTTTCTTGACAAATTTTCTTATACTGATAAATACTTCCTGAAGCCTATCCTCCCAACTATGTGCAAACTAATCTCTTTTTTCACCCACAGGGGATACTTTAAACTCCCAAGTTAAAAATACAACACACTATATAATTAGACACAAATACTTAGGGCAAAGGACAACCTTGTATATACAATAACTGACCGACATTTGTGGTTATTTTTGTGGGGAAAAAAACCCCTATAACATTATTCATGTCCTCAAATGTTAACTATATGCAGTACAAGTTATTCACTCCTTTCTTGAGAGCTAGGAGTAATTATAATTTTACTTCATATTTCATACTTTGCTCTGCTATAAGTGCATGTAATTGTCCTTGTAGATCAATAGTTTGTCCTCCATAATAGTCTTTTCAAATAGATTTTTAAATATGAAAAAATACCCATAAAGCATCTGGGTCTAAATCATATCAATGAATGTGTTGTATTTCCGTATGAGAGTAAGTTTTGCATGTCTCTTCTGCCAGTGTCTGTTATGGAGGCTGTGGTTTTGCCTGGAGCGCAGCAGCAACCCACATGTTTGACTGGAGCTGTTGGTTTAGCCCTGTTCCCTGGAAGTCACACAGAGGGTAGAGCCTGACTGTTCTTTGTGTAGAGAGAAACGGAAATAGTTTGGTTTTCACTGTGGTGACTTCACAAAAGGATAAGATACACTGCTCTATACCAGGGTTAGGATTAAAAGGCAAAAGATATGAGAACCAGACGACGGTTGGATCCTCATTGACCCGATATTACATAATATGTAGTTGATTAAATACTTTTTTTTTTTGCATTTTGATTTCTATTGTTTACACCACACAAAAATAAAAAGTATTTTGTAATGTTATTGTAGAATGAATGAAGTAGCCCAAGAGTGTAGAGAGGCAGGACACTGATATCTAACATAGGAGATGTTTATTTAAGATCAGTAAGGGACCCGGGGACCACACTGTGGTATTGTCCATTTAAGCCTGACTATGCTTCTGTTGTAGGGAGTATTATAATAACCACAGCAGTGTAATTTCTCTATCAGTTATATTATATATAGATTTTTTTTTTTACTCCACAAACGTCATTGTGTTTGCCTTCTCTAAAAGCTTACAAAAGGTACAACTTTCCTTAACATATTTTTTGCTTATATCAATGGCAGTTTTGACATTTGAGCTCCAACAGTGAAGTTTCCAGAACCTCAGTGAAGCCTCCATGAAAGTGTAATGAGACTTTATTAGCTTGCTTCCAAACCATCATTTACAATAAAATACATTTTAGCCACATCACAAAGACCACTAAGTTTCACTTTTGTCCCATAGACAGATAGACGTGTTGAATCAGGTGTCATCAGCTTATCCGCTCGTCCCGCTCGGTCACGGTGTGGGGTGCCTCCCGCTGCACCCAAAGTGTTATGAATGTATGTGTCTTCATTCTGTCCCATGAAGTCTGTGGGTGGCAGCGTTAGGGTGGGCCCGACTTAAATGGAAACCGTGTCCTGTTAAACTGAGCTGCTCTAAGCCGATTTTTTAAGGTCATGTTGGCACCAATGGAGGATTAGCTTGGTTCAGATCAATGTCTGATTGGGATCTTTCTGTGTGCCATTGCCTCCCTGTGTCTCTCCAGAATACGGCCAAAGTCTTGCGATTTGTACTTGGGGAGAAGAAAGGCGCTCCCCTCCCAAAGTGGACAAAGACACACATTAACTCAGTTTTGCTGTTTTTTTCGGCTGCTCCCGTCCCAAAGGATCAAACGTATGAAGAAGACATGAGCGTGGAGGACACCCAGTGCAGCTGCTGCCTCTGCTGGACTCTGCGAGCGCACACTTGTCTAACAGGTGTCATGTATGTGCTGGGGGCTGTAGACACCTTCACTTTAAAATGAAATACTGCGGCGCATTGGTGAGATGTTTCAGATGGTTCCCACAGGACTCAGCGCATGACCTTCAGATTAACAAGTGTGACAGTCAAGGCGAGACTGTCCTATCAGATTTTTATGAAACGAGGGAGGCAATAAATGCTGCTTGTTGCTACTCAAAACAAATCCAGAGATCAAATGTTTATTGATCTGATCATTTTGTTATGGTATTTTTTTATACCACCTAAAATAAAACTGTTGAGTCAAACCTCGCGTGAAGCTCATGGGGCATGACACTTCGACACATGAAGGGAACCAAGCCTTAAGACGTTATGTGACTTTTTAGCACAGTAAAACAAAACCATGTTCTGTTGTATTTTGAGTTTTAATTGCACTGATACAGATTTAAAAGATTTCATAATTTAATAAAAACATGTGGCCATTTTTTAACTCCGTAATAAATTATACAATGCATCAGAGGCCAGTAATATATAGCAAACAAAAATAAAATGTAGAAAAAAAAAATGTGGTACGACTCCATGATATGATTTAACAGCCAATAGAAAATCATACAGGCTAGACATTGAATGATGATATATCTGGTCAAAGCCTTTCTGTTGAAGTGGGAGGTCACATCCTATAACAGTAAGCATAAGCATGGAGACATAATCACTAGTGCACTCCACCAGTAAAATGTTGCTTTGTTTCCCAAGTGTCTCTGCTGTGTCATTGTCCAATCAGCTCTGACCACTAAACAAACATGGACGCCCATAATTGATGATAAGGCTTTATGACAATCTACAATCATCCAGGACACACACCAACCCTTCAAAATCATCAAACAAACGCTTTATAGACATTGAGAGCATCACACAATAGCACTGGGATACATAAAACTAGTTCCCAGATTTGACTAAAAATAGACTTTTGGAGAGGCCTATGATATAAAAGCCAATTGTGCGTGGACATGGGGTAATTATTTGTGGGCACAACGGTCTGGAGAGCGCCCCTTTAAGAGTGCAGTGCTCTGGGATAGAATGGGTCTCATCCTCTTTAAGGTTGAGCCTATTGATGAGCAGTGCAGCTGGGAATGTTTGTCTCCATGTATATGGGAAGAGAATCCATTCAAAAGTATTTACACGTGTGAAAAACTGTTTGTGCGTGACTTAATGTAGTCACAAGTGTAATATTTTGATTTGTCTGTGACATAATTAGTCTTATGCACAAACGTCCAGCTACGCACAAGGGCTTTTGACATGATCCTCAGGGAGATCTGATCCGCGCGTAGATGATGCATTCAGGGCCTGCCTAAAGCTGGGAGACTGAGCTTTCCAACTGGGCCAACTCCCACTGCTGTGAAACTATGTAGTATAAAATATAAACAGCATGAATAATGTTATACAGAAAACAAAGAAGATTAAAAATACTAAATATAAAAATACAATCCCTGAATGCATAAGCGTAGATCAAATCTCCGTGAGGATCGTGTCAAACGTCCTTGTGTGCAGCTGGAGGCTTGTGCATACGATCTGTAAGTGTGAAACCACTGTTGTGCATCTGTAAAATAATTTTTTTTGCGTACATTTTGAGTAGCTCACATGAATACATATTTCACATTGGTCATTTAATGGCTCTCTTATTTTGTGTGTTATTTTGTTCTTATTTTGCACTTAGTCACACACACATCAGGAATTTATGCATACAACTACTTAAAGTCACAGACAAATAAAAAAAAATACAGATATGACTAATTATGCCACAGACAAATCAAAATATTACACTTGTGACTACATTAAGTCACGTACAAACTGTTTTGCACATGCGTAAATACTTTTGAATGGCTTCTCTTCTCATACATGTACTACACTGTGGAGGGTTACTTAAATTAGGTCCAAAGGTCAAAGGGTCAACCCCACCACGGGACCGTGACGACTCAATTCAGATCATGGTATATTGCATTCAAGGCACTATAAATGATTGTGTTTGCATTTTTTAAATCTATTTTTATGACCCCACTCACCAAATCAGGTAAAATAAGATCTGCATTTATATAAAACTGTAAAAATGTAAAGATTATATAAATGTTTGTTTTTCCTATTACAAAATTCATGACTCAAACCTAGTAAAAGTATAAACAGGCTTAAGTCAATTTCTTTTTAAAAAACATTTACAACAATATCATAATAGATGAATTAATGAAGTGACAACAAAAAGCAATGAATAAAACAAACACAGAGTTGTAATTGTTATGTGAGAAAACCATTAGTGTAAATTGTTCCTAATAACGTGAAATGAAGCCCAATCATACCTGTCTCTGCTGTGTAATAGTCCATGGTCTCTTAGCACTTACTGTAATGAGCCAATCAGAGCAGAGCCTGTGCTACTAGCTACTAGATCAAGCAATACCTGACCTAATTATAGCATTTAGCTGAGCTAGGATGCAGTCAATTATTTACTCAGCTACATGTACTTGGGTAATAAAATTGTCATTCCCTGAGTATTTTTAGAAACCCCAATTTTAGTTGAGCAATTCTACAATGTAACAGCACTCTTACTTGAATAAAATGTGTGGTTACTCCTCCCACTGTGCCCTAATACAAGATTATAATATATTTTTACCTGTTATTTTCCTCTTTTTTAGGATTGAAACATGATACCCTATATGGCTTCGAAACAGGTCCACTGACAACTATTGAAAATGACGAGAAGTGATAGACAAATGGCTCTTGAGTGTAATAGACCAGGGTAACTTTGGTCTTACTGTCATGAAATACAGTGTCATGTAATTATTAGTATTAAATAATACTCTAAACCTTTAAACTCTATATTTATACAATCCCACTGTGCACAGAGCAGGACTGACACCTGAATAACAAGCATCAGGCCTCATTTGACGACCTCATCATCATGAGACGGGCTCCTACTTCACAGCCCCTCCTACCACCACCATCCCGGGACCACACTCAGGCCTAAGAACTCTTCATATGAACTCAGTAAGAGCAGTTATCTCCTTCTACCAGCTTTACGATGAGAGGGGCCTATGAGTACCCCGACTGGCCACTTAGTTTGGGACAGGTTTAACAGCACTCAAATGAAGCAGGCTTTTCAGACAGACAGAGGAAGATTAGGGAGGGAGTATAAGAACAAGGCTCATGTCCACGAGAGGGCTGGCTCCAGGAGGACTGGCACCAGCTCACTGCCACTCAAACCTATGTTTTTACAGCTACATCAGCTGCCCCATGTGCACCACATAATCATTGGAGTAGTAGTCGCTCAGATTACGTTCCTTCTATCTATTTGGGTTTCCATTATGGAACTTCAAGTCCAAAAAATTCTTTCATATAATCAAACAACATGTTAGTGTATGTTTTTAATATTTTATTCATTTATTTGTGAGTAATTGGTCCTTCAGTTTTCAGTGAGTTGTGTAGAGTAGTAAATACTCAGCAAGAACAAATAATTATAAACATCAAAAGCTTGTTAAAGATATGAGAGATTTCCAAGGATGAACCAGGAGTGAGGGATTACAGATAAAGTTCATGTTTGGGCAGTGGAAGAGGGCTTCTGCTAACATTTTAAGTGCCTGTATTGAACCACTCACGTGGCAGTTGTAATAACATAAACAATAATTTATATTGATCAATACTATCCACTTTACATTTGCTGAATCCCTTGAGAATTTGAAAATATTCTCTCTGGTATATTTTTAGTTAGCAGCATTTCACTCTGGCTTTCAGTTGAAATGACTATAATTTACAATGGAGCTCTGGTGTAGCCTATACTCACTGTTTGTGGCACTAACCATTGTCCAGTAAGAAAACTGGTGTGGTTCTCCACTAGACCAAGTGCTTTGGGTCATGACACGGTTCGTGAACAGAGATGCAAAGTGGACACATTTTAAACGAATACATCTGCCCAGAGCTCTAAAAATACAAGGCCAAAACCACAAACTTATAAGTCCAGCCTTGAATGTGTCGTTTCCAATGTTCCTCTGGCAGCAGAGCATGATTTGATTCATTTATGGAGAGAAAAACAATGTTTGTTTTACTCATGGCTCGGTGTTGACGAGTGAAAAGGAGAGATTGACAGTGCACCTGTGGACTGTTAGTGAAGGAGCGACCCACGAACCAACAAGGAGGCCAAGGAGGGAGGAGAAACCACTTCAGCTCTCACTTGAGTGCCTCTCTTTACCCCCTCCCCACACACACATACACACTATCCCATCTTAAGACTGACATTCCTCCACTGCCCCCCTCCTCTCCCCAGGCACACACCGAGCGGCATTCAAAACGTATTAACACCAAATCAATGGGAAACAGTGAAAAAGCAAAGAAAAAGAATAGAAAGGGGGTAAAAAAAATCTCCTTAGCAACATAATCTAGCCTGGTTAAAAGAGGAGGGGGTCAGAGGAGGCGCGCACAAAGGCGCGCACACGGACAGCAGCAAAATTGAGAATTAACACAGAAGCAACTGTTCCTTTTTCACAGCAGCACAATCAGCGACATAAACCGTTAAAGCAGGCTCCACCTCTGAGGCTGTCTCCAACACAACGTGACATTTATATGTTTTATCAACAAGAGAAATAAAAATACATTATAGGCTACGAATATACAAGTTAAAAGGACATTCTAAGTAGAAGGAATAATTTTTTTTTTGCACATTAATGTTCTGGAATTTGTGTGCATTACCCAGCAACTTATGAGATGTCCAGAAGTGAGTTTGTCTAAAGCCAAGATATGCCAATTGTGAACACAGTTATATAGCACTTTTCTATCTCTCAAAGGGCAAGGCAAGTGATGAGGATTCCCCCCAGTTGTATTTTTTGAAACATGGTACTGTATACAAAAGACATTTCACAATACTGGATGAATTTTATTAGATGTGACTTTTCATTATTTAGTTGTTCAGTTGTGGTGAGCATTGTTGTCAACTAGTGTGTGTCCTATAACTGGTGAAACAGTAGTAGTAGCAGTAGTAGCAGTATCTATTGTTGAGTGTGTCTGGTTAACTCACAATAGCTTGACTTGACTGTTCTATTTAAGTTGTAGTAACCTCCTGTTCTGCTCATAGTCTGGTGGTAGTGAAGAGAAAAGTCAGAATACTTGTGCAAATCCTCTTACACATCGGCATGGGTTTAAGTCGTGTCCTCAGCCTTTAGACAAACACTCAGAGAGACTTAGTGACCTGTGGGCCTGCTCTGGACAAAGACCTTGGACTGCACCAGGTCTGGACCAAGTCTGGACCAAGTCTGGACAACACGGCGCTGGTCATACTCCTGCCCAGTTTCACAGGCTGTGGTAGCACTCTGCTTATGTCCTGTTAATTTGTGGATATTGAAAAGCAATTAGCGTAGAGCTGGAGTGCGGGCACCAGCCCTGTAAATGACCCCTGACCCCTACTACATGATCAGTCCATTCAGAGGAGGCCTGCTTTAATTAGGAGGTCATTAAGAGCAGCGCGACAACCATGGGACAGCCCACTCCCACAGGCTCACAACTCCCACCACTCAAATACTTACAGACTTTATAGGACCATAATGTCATAGGGTCAACTTTTACCACACTTTCAGTGGTCGCTTTCCACACTTACGCACAATGGCTCTATTTGAAGAGTGCAGTATTAAACAATAATTACATTTAAACTGTTTATTGTTTGTAGGTTGGCTTTGGTGGAATTGACCTAAGGTAGCAGAGTTCAGGCTCTCCCCATGCTGCCTGATGAAATATAGTGAAGTGAAATGATTTGAGAGAGCAAAGTCCCACGCAGGATAAAGGTGCGCTGATGACAGGACGGAACGGTCCCAGGGCCTTTGATTCAAGCCCTGATTTCACACCCTGCTTTGGGACGTTTTCTCTTTCACTGCTCTTTCTTCTGACTTTATTCAGTCTTATTCTGAGGCCGCAGCTCCTCTGCAGCAGAGAGGGAGAAGAGTCAGGCCTATTCACTGCTTTATAAATCACCTCAGCATGTGCAGACCGTGGCCAATCGGCCAATTACACCCCCTGACACACGGGGCCGATAAAGACGGCCTGGGACAATGGGATCACAGGACAGATAAACGACCCTTTAATGAAGTAGCCCACAGAACAGGCCCAAACCGCGCGCCCCACTTACGTAGTCCATCACAGCACTGCCCTCACATTTCCTGTTGCTCCGCAGCTCACTGAGGCACTGGCAAAGTGGGAGAAAAATGACTCCTGTGCGCCCCCCGCTCCAGCCCCTTTCAGACTTTTGGCCCAACAAAAGCATCTGTTGCCATACTGTGGCGCTCAGCCCCCCTCTCTCCTTTTTCTCCTCTCTCCTCTCTCTTCTCTCCTCTCTCTCTCCTCTGCAGAGAAGAGCTCAGGCCAGGCGGGCGGGACGGGTGCAGCTGAGGCGCTCACCTTGGGCCATGGCTCATTGAAACCTCCGCCCGAGCTGCTCCATCCATCTTTGTGTCCCACACAAACACTGAACGTTACTGTGACAGAGCTCTGCAGCTGCAGCCTCAATAGCAGCAGGACGAGGTGAGAGAGAGAGGGCCACTGCAGGGTGGTCCCACCTCCCAGACAAACAAGAGACAGTTCAAAATCACAAGCACTGTACCAGTACTCTGTCCATACAGATGGAGCTTCACATCTGTATAGACGGAAGAAGATAGTAAGAGTTCTTTAAGATAATCTTTTTGTGTGTTGTGTTATATCTGACATCTATCTGATATCTTCAGTGTTGCCTTGGCAGAATAATTATAAATTAACTCTTTTAAACCCATGAAAATGCCATTATTCAAGATTAAGATATGAAAAAAAAACATGCACCGTGTACTGACCTGCTCTGCCATAATTGAGATTCTCCTCACTGTTGTTGTGTGAATACAAAGAAATAGAATCAAAATCAGCAAATTGTCTATCAACATCAGTCAATAATCACTTAATGCTGAAAATGGAAACACACCCAGACAAGTGCCCCCCTCAAGATTACATTTTGAAAGTGCTCTTTAGTTAACACCCACTTATTTATGAGGCTTTGTGACCTGAACATTTATGCCTAATTTGTACAAATGGCCCCAATAATGACATTTATCCCAAACTAGATGTAAACATGTAAATGAAGTTAATAACCTCACTTCTGTCTGCTACTGGCCTGAAGTGGTCTTTGGTGTAATTGCTGTGGCTGCAGGTGCAATGGGTGTCACATGTGCAGGCCTCACCCCTCCCCTCTGTGTCTCACACACACACACACACACACACACACACACACACACACACACACACACACACACATTTGATTAACCAGAGAGTCTCTAAAGTACTCTCCAGATTAAGTTTTCATTTTAATTAAGTAAGAATTTACAGGTGCATTTCCAGTGACAACTCCTTCTATTCAGTCACCATGACTGGTTCATGGCCTTGTCATTCTTAGTAAATCTTCAGTATGTAGTCCTAGTCTTGCATTCAGCACTGAATGCTGTGCTGTCTCTTATTTTTTAAGCTGACTTCAGATTTGCCTGTTCTCACTCGGCACAAACACTGCTCCTACACTTCAAGCACATTTACTCTGTGGGCCTTTGTCTGTGCTTTTCCATGGGACGTTTTTACGAGTGTGTTTAGCATTCAGCTTTAGTTATTCATTCCCCCTGTCCCGGCCAAGAAATCTTTGTCGGGGCGCTCCTCTTCAAACCGTGGAGTGTCAGGCAGGGCGGGGGCATCGATTTGATTCTAATCGGAGCATGAAAAGAACATGATCTAACTGCTTTGAGCCCAGAGTATATTTAGTCCCACCACGGCCCCCCTCCCCTCCATTTAAAACGCTTTGAAAGTGTCGTCAATGACTTTGTGAATACTGAAGGGAGCTGCAGATTTGGAGAGGGATGAGGTAAAAAAAGGGGCTAAATTGAGGGAAAAAGAGGCCAGACATAAAAATTCCTGAAGTAGTTAAAAAGCGTGGGTGGGTGGGTGCATTTGCATGACAGGGGCGAGTGAAAGCGGGTGACCCTCAGGACCGCCCCAGCGCTCGCCTGGGACTTTGGCTGAGGCTGAGGTGACCCTGCTCATTGACTCTGAATGGATACTGTGTCAAAGGGATGGGCATCTGTAGACAGGCTGGGCCGCGCAGGCACTTAGCATGGTGTTAGCATGGTGTTAGCAGCACTAGCACATACAGCACATACACAAATACTGAGATAAACAAGGCACTGGTTTCATGTGGCTCAGAGCAGCACAATAGATGTTAACTGAACTGTTGGTTTTGATTATGCTTTGTTTGATTTTATTTATAGCCCCAGAGATTCCAGGATTAGGCTTGTTAAATGTATTTCATTCTCCTTTTTAGTTATTTATAAGATTACATTTTACATTTTACATTTCCTTCAGAGTTTGCTTGAAATTTGAAATATTTATACTCTCCGTGTCTTTTAATTGCCCCTCTGAGCCTGTGGTTCATCTTTAAATAATTTGACAGTGTTTATTTCTTTTCCTACAATTTGTTAGTTATGTTTATATGTTAGTGGTCTCCTAACTGAGCTTCAGTTTACTTTTATTTTTTATCAATGGCACACTTATGGGCCATGGCTACATTACATTTGTGGCCATGGCCCATATTCTTTTAAAAAACTACTGAAGTTTTTGTTTGTGAGTGAAAGAGATTGTGGTTTATGTTGTGTTGAATAGATGTGTAAATAAAATAGAAATAGATGACATTTAAATGTAATCCTATATGAATTTAACTTATTTTGGTAAATACTTTTGGATGCATATTAATATCTCTGTGTTGTTAAACCGCGGTGAGGGAGCCAGTCCTTGCACCCGTCTCTTATCAGTGAACCCCAGAGCAGAGAATGGACTAGACATGTATAGAAAGCACTTCATTATTCCTCCTTTAGCACTGTGTCCACACTCCCACATTGACTACGGCAGGTGCTCGGACGCCCCGCGCACGTGCACCCGTCCACACGCTTCACTTATCCCTCTATGATTTAGTGCAGCAGGCAGGTGAGCCTTATAGAGGGCTCTGGGAGGGGGTCTGGGCAGCGATGGACCATGCATACAAATCTGACTGACCCCCCAGACTAAGTTGTGACTCTGAGCAAACACAGTGAATAAACACACTCCGCTGCGGTTGGGGTTGTCCCGGGAGGGTCCACACACAGGCTCTTGGCCCTGACCCTCCCTGTCTGGCCGGACTCAAAAGGAGCGCACTTGGAGTTGCAGCGTTGGAGTAAACACTTGTGGAGTTTAAACAAATTCACTAAAAACAAAAGTGAGAGACAAGTAGGATGCTCCAGACAAAGAGCGCTTCATTTGGGATGCAGGCAGCGGGACAGTCCAATGTGGAGAGGACGCCCCAAACACTCCAACAAAACAGTCTACAAGTGAAAAATGCTCTTGGGAAATATCCAGCATTCTGGACAAATGGTGCCTATAATTCATTCAGTAAAATGTCCCAATAATATAATAATAATAAAAGCATCATTTCCATACAGTATAATTGCCGTAAATCAAATACAAAAATAGTGTGAGTTTTTTGTTTGTTTTTTTATCGTCATTATTAATTATACATAAAAAAAAAAAAAAATTCTAATTTGCAATAAGAAACAACAAAAATGAATACAATTACACTTTTGGATTTTTAGTGTTAAATTAATTATGTAATGTAATGTAATTAAATATTTTTCAAAACATACCAACATTATATAACATAGTAATTATAATATTGTTTTAAGTAAACGGTTGAGCCGCAAATGGCACATTCTGATCCCTATAATCTAACTTAAAATTCTTTGTCTAGTGTTTTCTATACCCCACTCACTCCATGTTATCCAGGAGCAGAGATATTTTTCCCTAATCGTCCTGTTAGCGACGAGGTTGAGCCCATTAAGGCGTATAAATCTGATAATCCGCACTAAGTGACAAAATGAGAGTCGCGCCCTGAGCCTCATCATGTTCTGCTCCTTCATGTGGACAATACCAGAGGGATTTCACTCAAAACACAGGAGCCAGCAGCAATACAACAGTGCCGGAGACAACATCGCCCAAATGAGTTTGCACAAACTTCACATGTTTTATAATAGAGGCCATTAAAGGGACGAGATGTGGGATAAACAGGACAGTGGAGTTATTAGGAAACATGGCTCAGAAAATTGTCCCCACAGACCCGAGCGGGAAGGCAACCAAACTCACTGTGACACAAGGCAACAAGCATCTAAATAAGGATAATGATTCAACATGACAAAAAGCTATTGCTAAAACTGCACTGGCAAAAAGAGGAATAAAATAGAGTCTAGAAGCAAAAGTGCGATGGAGTTGAAAAAGTTCTAGCCGAGACCTGGTACTGTGCAGCACTGCCGCCGTGATCTACAAACGTGCACGTTCCTACAGAAGCAGAGTCAATCAAATGTATGTTGTTTTGGACAACACGCTTTCTGTGTGTATCACATTTAGTCTAGCAAAAATATTTTAGATGAGAACGCATTAATGAAAATTGGTGCACAAAAACATATTAAAACCATCTCGGTAATGAGTCAAGTTGTGTGTATTGACATCACAAATGAGCATAGTCTACTTTACTTTCAACTTAAAGATATGGAGTTGTCATGCTTTTAAACAATGCCAAAAAAAACCCTAACAAAACAAAACATTGATCCACTGTATAATCCAATAAAACTTGTTGCTTTATATGATGCTAAATGTGTGCTTATAATGTAATTGTGAGTAATGATCTACTTTGCTCAGTGGGGGTCTTTCGTAATAGACTGCCTAATACAATTGTACTGCAGTGTTATACATTTAAATGTGTGGCTCCATAGGTTTACACACTAAAGCCCTTCATTAGCTGAACCAAAAGCTGCTGATTACAATTGGCCCGATGCAGGTGCCTGTGGTAGAGCTGATTGGATTAGAGGGACTCAGTGGCCAGTGGCATCGTTCGTACAGGATGATTGACAGGCTGAAAGTGCTGCTAACATGTAAAAGAAAAAGTGGGTTTGTTTGCTCCTTCACACTGGTACATCCAGCCCAGAACTCAGGTCTATTCAGCCCTGGGACAGTGACAATGGGCCGGGCACAGACACATTCCTGGGCTCTTCCGCTCCAACTCACAGGCTCAATCCCAGCTCAGAGCTTTTTCACACAGGAGCAGGTCTACGCTGTCCCCTCTGTTACACAGGAGCAGGTCTACACTGTCCCCTCTGTTACACAGGAGCAGGTCTACACTGTCCTCTCTGTTACACAGGAGCAGGTCTACACTGTCCTCTCTGTTACACAGGAGCAGGTCTACACTGTCCTCTCTGTTACACAGGAGCAGGTCTACACTGTCCTCTCTGTTACACAGGAGCAGGTCTACACTGTCCTCTCTGTTACACAGGAGCAGGTCTACACTGTCCTCTCTGTTACACAGGAGCAGGTCTACACTGTCCTCTCTGTTACACAGGAGCAGGTCTACACTGTCCTCTCTGTTACACAGGAGCAGGTCTACACTGTCCTCTCTGTTACACAGGAGCAGGTCTACACTGTCCTCTCTGTTACACAGGAGCAGGTCTACACTGTCCTCTCTGTTACACAG